>QNTS01002513.1:0-29686 GCA_003317085.1 Hucho hucho | reverse complement strand
CAACGGACATAGTACAACAATCGACAGCCCAATGGAGAACCAAAGGGCACATATAAACAAACACTAGTGATTGGTAATTGGGGCCAGGTGTGCGCAATGACAGTTCCGGAGGGATCCGTGACAACGATAATGATTAAATAGAGCCCTAATACTACTTACATGCCCAGTGTGTTTCTCTAAATACCACAATGGACCATAAAATTGACCATAAAATGCCCATTACGCCATTGAACCGATTCATCACAGGCTCTTTTTACGAGCTCTTAACCAATTGTGATATTTGGTGTGTTTGTTGTTCCCAGACAAGGCCCAAATCCGTGTCATTCGCATGAGGAAAAGAAGGAAATACAGGGGGCGGAGATCAAGGTGCCTTGTGAGAATTCATCTCCACTATTCGTTCTATTGGACAAAGTGCAATCACTGGAGAACAAACTGGATGAGCTCCGATCGAGACTATCCTACCAACGGGAAATTAAAAACTGTAATATCTTATGTTTCACCGAGTCACGACCACACGGAAGATATACAGTTTGCTGGGTTTTCCGTGCATCGGCAGGACAGAACAGCTGCGTCCGGTTAGACAAGGGGTGGGGGTGTGTGTCTATTTGTCAATAACAGCTGGTGCGCAATGTCTAATATTAAGGTAGTCTCGAGGTATTGCTCGCCTGAGGTAGAGTACCTCATAATAAGCTGTAGACCACACTATCTACCAAGAGTTTTCACCTATATTTTTCATAGCCGTCTATTTACCACCACAAACTGACGCTGGCACTAAGACTGCACTCAACAAGCTGTATAAGGCCATAAGCAAGCAAGAAAATGCTCATACAGAAGCGGTGCTCCTAGTGGCCGGGGACTTTAATGCAGCCAAAAAATGTAATCCGTTTTACCTAATTTCTATCAGCATGTCACATGCGCAACCAGAGGGAAAAAAAGCTCTAGACCACCTTTACTACACACACAGAGATGTGTACAAAGCTCTCCCTCGCCCCCCACTTGGCAAACCTGACCATAATTCTATCCTCCTGATTCCTGCTTACAAGCAGAAACTAAAGCAGGAAGCACCAGTGACTCGCTCAATACAGGAGTGGTCAGATGACGCGGATGATACACTACAGGACTGCTTTGCTAGCACAGACTGGAATATGTTCCGGGATTCATCCAATGGCATTGAGGAGTACACCACCTCAGTCATCGACGATGTCATCCCCACAGTTACCGTACATGGATTACAGGCAACACCCGCACCAAACCAAAGGCTAGAGCTGGATTACCAGGACGTGTACTCAGAGCATGCACGGACCAACTGGCAGGTGTTTTCACAGGCATTTTCAACCTCTCCCTGACAGAGTCGGTAATACCTACATGTTTCAAGCGGACCACCAAAGTCTCTGTGCCCAACGAAGCGAAGGTAACCTTCCTAAATTACTTCCGCCTCATAGCACTCACGCCGGTAGCCATTAAGTGCTTTGAAAGGCTGGTCATGGCTCACATCAAAACCATCATCCTGGAAACTTTACACCCACTCCAATTCGCATACCGCCACCGGAAGATCCACAGATGACGTAGTATCAATCGCACTCCACACTGCCCTTTCCCACCTGGACAAAAGGAACACTTATGTGAGAATGCTGTTCATTGACTACAGCTCAGCGTTCAACACCATAGTGCCCTCAAAGCTCATCACTAAGCTAAGGACCCTGGGACTAAACACCTCCCTCTGCAACTGAATCCTGTACTTCCTGACTGGCCACTCAGGGGTGCGTGCCCCTCAGGGGTGCGTGCTCAGCCCCCTCCTGTACTCCCTGTTCACCCACGACTGTGTGGCCAAGCACGACTCCAACACCATCATTAAGTTTGCTGATGACACAACGGTGGTAGGCCTGATCACCGACAACGATTAGACAGCTTACAGGGAGGAGGTCAGAGACCTGGCAGTGTGGTGCCAGGACAACAACCTCTCCCTCAACGTGAGCAAGTCAAAGGAGATGATTGTGGACTACAGGAAAAGGAGGATCGAACATGCCCCCATTCACATCGACGGGGCTGTAGTGGAGCGGGTTGAGAGTTTCAAGTTCCTTGGTGTCCACATCACTAACAAACTATCATAGTCCAAACATGTCGAGAAGAGGGCAAGGCAATGCCTTTTCTCCCTCAGGAGACTGAAAAGATTTGGCACGGGTCCCCAGATCCTCAAAAAGTTCTACAGCTGCACCATTGAGAGCATCCTGACCGGTTGCATCACCGCCTGGTATGGCAATTGATCGGCATCTGACTGTAAGGCGCTACAGAGGGTAGTGCGTACGGCCCAGTACATCACTGGGTCCAAGCTTCCTGCCATCCGGTGTCAGGGGAAGGCCCCCAAAATTGTCAAAGATTCCAGTCACCCAATTCATACTGTTCTCTCTGCTACCGCACGGCAAGCGGTACCGGAGAGCCAAGTCTAGGTCCAAAAGGCTCCTTATTTAAGTTTCCCTGCATTAAAGTCTCCGGCCACTAGAAGCGCCGCCTCTGGATGAGTGTTTTCCTATTTGCTTATGACCTTATATAGTTGGTTGAGTGTGGTCTTAGTGCCAACAATAGATTGCTACGAAAAATATAGATGAAAACTCTCTTGGTAAATAGTGTGGTCTACAGCTTATCATGAGATACTCTACCTCGAGACTTCCTTAATATTAGATTTCGTGCACCAGCTGTTGTTTACAAATACACACAGTGCCACCCCTTGTCTTACCGGAGAAAGCTGTTCTATCTTGCCGATGCAGCGTAAAACCCACCAGCTGTATGTTATTCATGTTGTCATTCAGCCACGACTCTGTGAAACATAAGATATTACAGTTTTTAATGTCCCGTTGGTAGGATATTTGTGATAGTAGCTCGTCTATTTTGTTATCCAATGATTGTTCATTGGCTAATAGGACTGATGGTAGAGGCAGATTACCCAGTCGCTGTCGGATCCTTACAAGGCACCCCAACCTACGTCCCCGATATCTCTCTCTTTCTCATGCGAATGACAGGGATTTGGGCCTTGTCGGGTGTCTGATGTAAATCCTTTGCGTCTGACTCGTTAAAGAAAAAAATCTTTGTCCAGTACGAGGAGAGTAATCGCCGTATTGATATCCAGAAGCTCTTTTCGGTCATAAGAGACGGTGGCAGAAACATTATGTACAAAATAAGTTACAAATAACATGAAAAAACATACACAATAGCACAGTTGTTTAGGAGGCCGTAAAAACGGCAGCAATCTCCTCCGGTGTAATTGTAGTTGTAGCCTTTACTATTAGGATAAGGTCTGTGTATACATTTTGTTCCAAAATTCACACAATCCTTTTCTGTTCCCATGTGGCAAGGCACAATTCATTACACGACAGAGCCTGAGCTTGGAATATTTGTCCTGGAAACAAATAGACTTAATGTGTAAGAAAGGATCAGTTTGAGCAAGGCGAGACGCAGAATCACATATCTTAATCACATAATGATTATATGGGATGGCATGATGCTATATGGGATGCAAGGTGACTTGCCAATCAGTCATTCAGCGCAGTCCGACTGCAACCTAGTGGATCTCAATAGGATAAGTTCCTTTGTACATGCACATCGTGTGTAATTATCAAATAAAACAAGCGTTCACTTGGCTTTGATCAAACAAATGTTTAGGTGAAAATGTGTATTCTTTTGTGTGGGAGAACCATGAGGGGGAAAGGAGTGAAACAGGCAAGGCCCTAGCGGAGTTCAACTTTAATTATGTGATACCTTGGTTAGTGAACTACCCCCAAAGTGGCCTTCGCATTACGATTTAATATTCCTATACTCTTCCCGGTCCCTAAGGTTAGCTTTCATTTGTTTAGATGACGCAGACTACTCAGCATTGATGCGAACTTCCTGTAAGTACAGCAACCGCCTCAATTTGACTGATGAAATCATCCCATTGGAAATGGATTGCTTTCCTCAAGCTCCACAACAAATGTAATTGTCCATTTTGAAGCATAGCTCACCCCTCCCAATCTTTCATCTGTTCATAGACCTTATGTGTGAAATTAAGTGTTATCCATTAGCCTCAAATGTTCATGTATTGTACATCTATCCCAGTGAGCACCAGATGTTGAAAATATGTATTTTCAAAAGTCTTGTGCTCATAGAGATTTTATCCCTCAAACTATAGATCAAATCACACAGACACAGTCTGTGTCAGAGACACGGCATCAAATCACCGCTCATCTGGTGTTAGACTATGTGGCCATGCATAGTACATGACAATGTGTGTGTGTGTAAAAATAGGAGTAAAAATAGGAGACTTTGAGCACATGTACAGTACGCGCGAGAGAGAGAGACAGCACTCCGTCTTGCCAGTGTCTCTTCTGGCTGTCATCTCTCATCTCTGACTAGCCTCCACACAGAAACACCCAGAAGGTTTGGATTAGAGAAAGGGGGCCTGGAGAGAAACAGAAACACACACAGCCTTTGAAAACATTTTATTGTGGTTTTCCATTACATTCAGAGTTTTACCTCAACATAAACAGTAGCCTAAATGTCAGCTAATTTTGCTGTGGGGAAATGGGGAGATTCGGGATGGAGATGCAGGTGGGAAAATGGGGAAATGGGGAGATTCGGGATGGAGATGCAAGTGGGAAAACGGGGAAATTCGGGATGGAGATGCAGGTGGGAAAACGGGGAAATGGGGAGATTCGGGATGGAGATGCAGGTGGGAAAATGGGGAAACGGGGAAATGGGGAGATTCAGGATGGAGATGCAGGTGGGAAAATGGTGCAGCCTATTTGCTTCATGCTATCTTGGCTGATCTCCTATGTCCAACACCGGGAAACGGACTCCAACATCTCAGAAGAGGTTTTGTCTTTTTGTTTAGCCAGTTGCTTGTAATTAGCTGGATGACTATAGAGATTCGCCCTGAATCACTACGAGTGGTGAGGTGCAGACCAATATTGGATGTGTATGACAGCTCCTCGAAGCATGAATACTCTGACTGCTGTGAAGTCCACATTGTCAGTAAATGCTGACCATGCTGAACCAGTCAACCATATCACAGTATAGATTACATTTTTGGAGGAAAAAGAGGATCTTACTACTGTAACATCTCATAGGAGGATTAATACCACAAGTGTGTGCGTGTAAGTCTGAGAGAGGAACAGAGAGTGGAGGCATGAACACTCAATAATGACCACTTGGCACTTCTACTTCTCTATACTTGGTGTAGCTCTGAGGCAAGACTGGCAGAAATCTGTTGCCTTGAACCATGGTCGTGTTCTCATGTCCAAATCCCACTATCACATGCAGGTTTTAGTCTTGATTCTTCTCAGAAACTGGCTGCGTAATTTCACAGAACATTCAGTCATTCTACTGGACGAGGCCAGGTTTCTTTAAAGCTACAATCATGAGTTTGTGTTTTCAGCACAGCAGCAGCCCTGGCCGCAACTTAGTTTGAGGGATGGGGCCTTGAAAAATGGGTGAAAACCCCTCTTAAATTTTTAGACTGAGCTATGGATGCAGTCCATGACAGACAGGACAGACCGTCCATGACAGACTGGACAGACAGTCCATGACAGACTGGACAGACAGTGGAAACCACATATCCTGAGGCTGCATTTATTGTGGCTGGGGATTTTAATAAAGGCTAATTTGAAAACAAGGCTCCCGAAATTGTATCAGCATATCGAATGTGCCACCCGGGCTGGTAAAATCCTTGATCATTGTTATTCTAACTTCCGTGATGCATACAAGGCTATTCTCCGCCCTCCTTTCGGCAAGTCTGACCACAACTCCATTTTGTTGCTCCCAGCCTACAGACAGAAACTAAAACAGGAAACGGCCGTTCTCAGGTCTGTTCAACGCTGGTCCGACCAATCTGATTCCACGCTGCAAGATTGCTTCGAGCATGTGCTGACCCTATACAAGGCCTATCGTAGCCTGTTGTTGTAACTACATATGCGACTAAGCCACTCGCTCAAATAATCGTTCACGTAACCACTACAACATGGGTATCGTTGATAATTTTGGAAGGGGTTGGTCTTTGGCACCTAACTACCGTCGTAAGCGCGTTTTGACTTTCGCGCTTGGTGACGAAAATTGGTCCCATTCCGCTGGGGATACATGACTGAATACGAACAGTGTAGCTATTCCCTCCACAAGGCAATCAAACAAGCTAAGCATCAATATAGAGACAAAGTAGTCACAATTCAACGGCTCAGACACGAGAGGAATGTGGCAGGGTCTACAGTCAATCACGGACTACAAAAAGAAAACCAGACCCGTCACGGACCACGATGTCCTGCTCCTAGACAAACTAAACAACTTCTTTGCTCGCTTTGAGGACAATACAGTGCCACCGACACGGCCAAAACCTGCGGGCTCTCCTTCACCGCAGCCAACGTGAGTAAAACATTTAAAGGTGTTAACCCTCGCAAGGCTGCTGGCCCAGATGGCATCCCTGGCCGTATCCTCAGAGCATGCGCAGACCAGCTGGCTGGTGTGTTTACGGACATATTCAATCAGTCCCTATCCCAGTCTGCTGTTCCCACATGCTTCAAGAGAGCCACCATTGTTCCTGTTCCCAAGAAAGCTAAGGTAACTGAGCTAAATGACTATCGCCCCGTGGCACTCGCTTCCGTCATCATCAAAGTCAAAGTCACCATCATTAGTCAGTTGTACAACCGAATGCCTTCAACTGAAATGTGTCTTCTGGATTTAACCCAAACCCCTCTGAATCAGAGAGGTGCGGGGGGCTGCCTTAATCGACATCCACGGCGCCCAGGGAACAGTGGGTTAACTGCCTTGTTCAGGGGCAGAACGACATATTTTTACCTTGTCAGCTCGGGGATTCGAACTTGCAACCCTCCGGTTACAAGTCCAACGCTCTAAACACTAGGCTACCTGCCGCCCTAGCATCATGAAGTGCTTTGAGAGACTAGTCAAGGATCATATCACCTCCATCCTGCCAGACACCCTGGACCCACTCCAATTTGCTTACCGTCCCAATATGTCCACAGATGACGCAATCGCAATCACACTGCATACTGCCCTAACCCATCTGGACAAGAGGAATACCTATGTAAGAATGCTGTTCATCGCCTACAGCTCAGCATTTAACACCATAGCTCCCTCCAAGCTCATCATTAAGCTCGAGACCCTAGGTCTCGACCCAGGCCTGTGCAACTGGGTCCTGGACTTCCTGACGGGCCGGCCCCAGGTGGTGAGGGTAGGAAACAACATCTCCACCCTGCTGATCCTCAACACTGGGGACCCACAAGGGTGCGTTCTCAGCCCTCTCCTATACTCCCTGTTCACCCATGACTGCGTGGCCAAGCACGCATCCAACTCAATCATCAAGTTTGCTGACGACACAACAGTGGTAGGCTTGATTACCAACAACGATGAGACGGCCTACAGGGAGGAGGTGAGGGCCCTCGGAGTGTGGTGTCAGGAAAATAACTTCTCACTCAACGTCAACAAAACTAAGGAGATGATCGTGGACTTCAGGAAACAGCAGAGGGAGCACCCACCTATCCACATCGACGGGACAGTAGTGGAGAAGGTGGAAAGATTTAAGTTCCTCGGCGTACACATCACGGACAAACTGAAATGGTCCACCCACACAGACAGTGTGGTGAAGAAGGCGCAACAGCGCCTCTTCAACCTCAGGAGGCTGAAGAAATTCGGCTTGTCACCAAAATCACTCACAAACTTCTACAGATGCACGATCGAGAGCATTCTGTCGGGCTGTATCACCGCCTGGTACGGCAACTGCTCAGCCCACAACTGTAAGGCTCTCCAGAGGGTAGTGACCTGACGTGTTGCGTAGTGGCCCCCATTTGATGGACGGGAGGTCCTGTGGATGTGGTGGGCTACAGTGTCCTTCCGGTTTTTCTAGTAGTTCCTGTTGTTGGTGGGCTCGGTGACGGACAAGTGGGGCGATAGTAGGTCTTCCGCTCCAGTCATGTCCACGTAGTTTCGACCCACCGAGAGACTAAAAAACAGCTTCTATCTCAAGGCCATCAGACTGTTAAACAGCCATCACTAACATTGAGTGGCTGCTGCCAACATACTGACTTAAATCTCTAGCCACTTTAAATAATAGGAATTGGATGTAACAAAATGTATCACTAGCCACTTTAAACAATTTTGTATATAATGTATACATATCTGACATTACTCATATCAAATGTATACACTGTACTCTAAACCATCTACTGAATCTTGCCTATGCCGTTCGGCCATCAACCCAAATCTCTAGCCACTTTAATAATTATAATTGGATGAAATAAATGTATCACTAGCCACTTTAAACGATGCCATTTATATAATGTTTACATATCCTACATTACTCATCTCATATGTATATACTGTACTCTATACCATCTACTGCATCTTGCCTACGTCGATCAGCCATTGTTCATCCATATATTTATATGTACATACTCGTATTCATTCCTTTACTCTTGTGTGTATAAGGTAGTTGTTGTGAATTTGTTAGATTACTTGTTAGATACTACTGCATGGTCGGAACTAGAAGCACAAGCATTTCGCTACACTCGCATTAACATCTGCTAACCATGTGTATGTGACAAATAAAATTTGATTTGATTTGACAGACTGGACAGACAGTCCATGACAGACTGGACAGACAGTCCATGACAGACAGTCCATGACAGACAGTCCATGACAGACAGTCCATGACAGACAGTCCATGAGATCTATATAAAAGTTCTTAACATATGTTGAAGATACATCTGGATACAAAGACCCAACACCACAAACATTATGGAGTTATACAACCTTACATTTGGGGTTTTGATAGGTGAAGATTGTTGAACCATACATTGAAGTTCTTCAAGAGTCAATAAGATTATCAGAAATTAAAATAACCCTTCATTGCCACAATGGAAATGCATTTAAAAACTTTTTTAACCTCAATGATTTTAAATACATTGTATCCACGTGGTGGAATTGTGTTTTCAAAACCCTTGAATTGAATGGGAATCTTACGGACTGTGGTTTTAATGGCAACTGTGTTCTGTACACCCCCCCACCCACACACACACTTTAATGTGACAATGATTGTTAAAGTAAGTAACCAAATACATAGGTTATTTTCCTGCTGGTAATTGGCCAGACCCTTACATGTCCTTTCCATAGCACAGACATTCTGGAATGGAAAGGAGAATGATGGGAAAAACAGCCAGGAGTCAATCAGAGAAACCACAGACCCCCATCAGGGACCAATAAGAGGACATTTATATGACACAAAATCTTGGAATGGATTGATACTTTATCATTAAATAGAATACAAAACAAATGTGAGAAATACAAAACAAATGGTGAATACTACTCACCATTTGTTTTGTATTCTATTTGATGATCTATCATTATTTTCTACTCACTGAGTAGTCTACATACGTACTTAAAAGAAAATGCATGAGGTTTTGGAAAGACACCAAACACAGTAGAAATTAAAGGAGAAGTTCAGGATTTTGCAACTTGATGTTTCCTCACTCTGAAAGTAGTCTCCTGGGCCTGAAGAAACAGTCATCCATGGTTTGGTTCTTTAACCAGCTGCTAAAAACTTCAGCTAACTTTAGCTACCATTAGCTAACGATCAATGGAAGTGAACGAGGTGTGTGCATGTTTTTTTGAATGGCCAAATCACGTTTAAGTAGCATCAAACCAAATTTCAAATAAAAATGTTTATTGGTCACGTACCTAGAGTTGCAGATGTCATCGCAGGTGCAGCAAAATGTTTATGTTTCAGCACAGTTATATCTAGAAGCAGGGGTGCAACTTTCACTGGGGATAGGGGGGACATGACCCCCACACATTCTGAATATGCATTTTTGTCTCCCCCAGTTTTATCATTGCAGTGTGATATAAAAAGTGGCAATGGTGTACTTTAGGACCATGCAGATGCCTCAGAGCGGTCGAGTAGGCTGTTTGACGGTTTCAACCAGCTGGATTTAGGACTGCACGGACACCACAGAGCGTGTGAACAGAGGCAACTGTTGTCTGTGTGTTTTATGTTTTTTCTCCGAGTTGTAAAAGGAAGCAGAGCAGAAACTGGCTACTCTTTATTTGACTGATGTAGTTGGCAAGGTAACGGCTGTTTGACTTCACATGAAAAAAGTATTTATTTCCAGTGCTAAGCCAGTAGTGTTACTGACATGTAACGTTAGCCAAAGTTTTATCCTCTCTCGACTGAAGTGAATAAACTATCTAGCTAACGTTAGCTAGCTAGTAGCTACCACAGCCAGTTCATCTCTAGCTATCTGTCAGGGAGCAGTATCTAACAGCTGTTGTGTGGAAATGTGTTGCAGCTTTTGTTTTGTCCCATTTCAACAGAAGTAAATTAACTTGGCTAGTTTTTGCCAGTTGATGTAGCTACCATTACAGCTAGCCAAAAGTTGGCTAATGTTAGCTAGCTAGCTCACTAATTTTAGCTATTATTTTTTTTACCTCAATCACACTAGACCTGAATCAAATGATGAAAGCAGCGGCCAAACATTGAAGACCGATGTTCTGACGTTTTTTGACAACGCAATGTGAGTTTTTATTAGTCAGTATAGCGATGTAACGTTAATGATCTGTCAGTTTCCCTTGGTTATTCCATACGTTTCACACGGTTTATGTACATCTCTACAGGCTTCACTGTCATGGTGCACAGTCAGTGCACAACACTATGCCCATCATAAGAGGATCTTAAGAGGATCAGATGGTGACAGGTATCCCAGCAGGGTCAGACAGCCAGGGAAGACCAGTATACGGAGCTCAGGTGAATTTTGCAGTATATGAATGGATACAAAGTTCCATCTTGAGTTGATGGTAGGCTACAGTCTGGGATGTGGGAATAACGGTAATTTAAATTATTGAACCATTCATTATATTATTGGATAATATAATGTATAAATGTACACCAAGGTATTTTTGATTGTGAAACAAACAAGAAATAAGACAAGTTCATTTGTCAAATTTCTTTCATTCTTAATGTGTTTGAGCCAATCAGTTGTGTTGTGACAAGGTAGAGGTGGTATACAGAAGATAGCCCTATTGGGTAAAAGACCAAGTCCATATTATGGCAAGAAGGGCTCAAATAAGCAAAGAGAAACGACAGTCCATCATTACTTTAAGACATGAAGGTCAGTCAATCCGGAAAATTAAAAACTTTGAAGGAGGACGATCGTGCCATGAATCAGACAATGAGGAAATCCCTGATTTAGGTAAAACATTTTCACAGACGAAGACATTGTAGACACTGTCTACCAGAAGATGGTTGTTGACTGCAAAACCACCTATCAAGACCTGCAGTTGTCTCTGGGTGCCCCTACTAAACCATCAAGCAAAGACATCAGGATGCATTACATCTTTGATTTTTGCTCAATAAGTAAGGTACATTTACTCCTTTATACTGATTAAGGACATAGATTGATAGATATACGCTTAATTAAAAAAAAAAAAATAGTGCATATATATGCACACACACACACACACACACACACACACACACACACACACGCACACAGTTGAAGTCGGAGGTTTACATAAACAAGTTTTAATGACTCCAAGTGTATCAACCACTCCACAAATGTCTTGTTAACAAACTATAGTTTTGGCAAGTCGGTTAGGACATCTACTTTGTGCATGACACAAGTAATTTTTACAACAATTGTTTAAAGACAGATTATTTCACTATCACAATTCCAGTGGGTCAGAAGTTTACATATACTAAGTTGACTGTGCCTTTAAACAGCTTGGAAAAGTACAGAAAATGATGTCATGGCTTTAGAAGCTTCTGATAGGCTAATTGACATCATTTGAGTCAATTGGAGGTGTACCTTTGGAAGTATTTCAAGGCCTACCTTCAAACTCAGTGCCTCTTTCCTTGACATCATGGGAAAATCAAAAGAAATCAGCCAAGACCTCAGAATAAAAACTGTTGACCTCCACAAGTCTGGTTCATCCTTGGGAGCAATTTCCAAACGCCTGAAGGTACCACGTTCATCTGTACAAACAATAGTACGCAAGTATAAACACCATGGGACCACTCAGCCATCATACCGCTCAGGAAGTAGACGCGTTCGGTCTCCTAGAGATTAACGTAATTTGGTGCGAAAAGTGCAAATCAATCCCAGAACAACAGCAAAGGACCTTGTGAAGATGCTGGAGGAAACGGGTACAAAATAATCTATATCCACAGTAAAACGAGTCCTTTATCGACATAACCTGAAAGGCCGCTCAGCAAGGAAGAAGCCACTGCTCCAAAACCGGCATAAAAAAGCCAGACTACGGTTTGCAACTGCACATGGAGACAAAGATCATACTTTTTGGAGAAATGTCTGGTCTGATGAAAATAAAGAACTGTTTAGCCATAATGACCATCGTTATGTTTGGAGGAAAAAGGGGGAGGCTTGCAAGCCGAAGAACACCATCCCAACCGTGAAGCACGGGAATGGGCAGCATCATGTTGTGTTGGTGCTTTGTTGCAGGATGGACAATGACCCCAAATGGACAATGACCGCTAGCATACTTTCAAAGTTGTGGCAAAATGGCTTAAGTACTACAAAGTCAAGGTATTGGAGTGGCCATCACAAAGCCCTGACCTCAATCCTATAGAAAATGTGTGGGCAGAACTAAAAAAGCGTGTGCGAGCAAGGAGGCCTACAAACCTGACTCAGTTACACCAGCTCCGTCAGGAGGAAGGGGCCAAAATTCACCCAACTTATTGTGGGAAGCTTGTGGAAGGCTACCCTAAACGTTTGACCCAAGTTAAACAATTTAAAGTTAATGCTACCAAAAACTAATTGAGTGTATGTAAACTTCTGACCCACTGGGAATGTGATGAAAGAAAAGCTGAAATAAATCATTCTCTCTACTATTATTCTGACATTTCACATTCTTAAAATAAAGTGGTGATCCTAACTGATCTAAGACAGGGAATTTTTACTAGGATTAAATGTCAGGAATTGTGAAAAACTGAGTTTAAATGTATTTGGCTGAGGTGTATGTAAATTTCCAACTTCAACTGTATATATATATATATATATAGAGGAGGCAGGCAAATACCTTTCACTGAGCTGTGTAAAGACAGACTGACGGGTGAGACAATTAATTGTAATTTATGTTAATGTTCTTTCTTTGTTTGCAGGTGCACTATCCTTCTGATCCTATGCAGCCAGGTCCCATCTACTTTAACTCCTCGCAAGTATGGCTTGTTTGGTGTCTGCTGTGAAGGAATAACACAACAAGTCAACTACTTGATTGATGAAGGCATGTCATCCAGCAAAGGCAGCAGCGCAGTCATCATGTGACGGATAGCACTGTGACATGGGTCAACATCCTACAGCTGGTTGGACTGGAGGATGGTACGGTGCTGGTGGAAAGCTATGGCTGGCAACAACACCTGACTCTGTACTTCAGGCTGCTACCACAGATCAAGCAGTACCAGCACTTCAGGTGAATATAATTGTCATTGTACTGTATGAGGTTATTCTTCTTATCTAAACTTGGGAGGTGAATTGATGTTGTGTAATGTTGTAATGTCTTATTTTTGTTATTTCCTGTTTTACAGCTTCGATGCTCTGGAGCCTGGTGTTGTTGTAGCCGAGGAGCGTTTGGACTCAGTCAGGACCAGGTTTCAGCTGCTGCACAACGCTGACATCCTCCCTCCCATAGATGGTCTGCCTGTACAAGCACCACCTGGACTGGACACAGCTAGACAAACTTATCTTTTTGAGAAGATCAGGGAGTTTTGCGACAAAGAGGCTATGGACATCACATGCCCTGCACCAAAGTCAAGGGCAGGACAGAAACAGGCTCTCTGAATATAGATTCCCTTGTTCATGTGTGGTTTGGACAGACCAGTCTGCAGTGCCTCTTATCCTGCTGCTCAGCCTCTAATCAAATTACTCTCTCCTAACAAACACCATACGTTGCTGCTACTATTTTTTTTTATCCTGCTGCTCAGCCACTTTACCCCTGGTTGTATGCATATAACTACCTCGTCTATCAATATTGTTTGTGTACATACTGTATATTGTTTTATTTATATTGGCACTATACCTGATATTGCTACTTTGCAAGTAACCATTTGGCTGTATCATTTACACCTTCTGTAGAGACCCATCCACTTAGCTAGATGTGGCCAGTGGTGTAAAGTACTTAAGTATTTTTGAGGGGTATCTGTACTTTAACTTACTATTCATATTTTTGGCACCTTTTACTTCACTACATTCCGAAATAAAATAATATACATTTTCCCTGACACCCAAAAGTACTCGTTACATTGTGACAGGAAAATTGTCCAAATCACACATTTATCAAGAGAACATCCCTGGTCATCCCTACTGCACCTGATCTGGCGGACTCACTAAACTGCTTAGTGTGTAAATTATGTCAGTCAATAAAAAAAAAATGAAAATAAATTTGTGCCGTCTGGTTTTCTTAATATAAGGATTTTGAAACTATACTTTTACATTTGATACTTAAGTACATTTTAGCACTTAAGTATTTTTAAAACCAAGTACTTTTAGAGTTTACCTCAAGAAGTATTTTAATGGGTGACTTTTACTTGAGTCATTTTCTATTAAGGGATCTTTACATTTACTCAAGTATGACAATTTAGTACTTTTTCCACCACTGGATGTGGCTGGGGGTTATAGCATTTCTTTTACATGACCCATCAATTTAAACAAGCGTGTCTGAGTGTCATCTAATATTTAAAAAATATTTTCATCTGGACACTTTGTTTACCTGGATTTTTTCCTCATTGTAGGCTACTACTTTTGGTCTTAATCTCTACTACACTACTCACTGTTTAGCACATGACCTCACATGTGAATCCTTAATGAGATGGGTGGGGCTGGTTTAAGAGGGTGCGAACAATGCTGAATAGGTGGACAAAGGAGAGATCTCTAGTAGGTACCAAAACATTCAAAAGGCCCTTTTCTCAAATGTAAGTTTACAAGTTTATCTACTTTCAAAGCAGAATTACTTTCCCATTGTTCCTCAAAAATGCAGTGTATGATATCCCATATTGTAGCTCTGAGTCTACTTTTATCCAATGTAAAAAACACAATTTCTAATTTTGCTACATAAGACCGATTTGAGCCGGTCGGTCACATTTGTGCATCCATAGCATTCTCGGTCATCATTATTCAGGATTATCCATAATCATTCATGTAGAAGTGTTTAGAAACATATTATATTCTTAATTACAATAAAAAGGGACATATGTAGATTGTGTAGAAATGCAGGAAATTAGCTTTAGATGCCCTCCCAAAAATCTGAGGGGGGACCCCCCCAGACAGCTTGTGTCCCCCCCACTTCTGAAACCAAAAGTTGTGCCTGTCTAGAAACAATATCATTGAAAAAAAAAAGTATTAAAAAAAGAAATCAACTTCCGTTGATTGTTCACTTGTGAAGTGAGTGTTTAGGGAAAACCAAAACCTTACCTTACTGTCAGGGTGAGTAACCGTCTAACATCAAGTTGTAACATAATGAAATATTCCATTAAGTATAAATACAATCTGTGAATATATAAATATACAATCTGTGAATATACACTCAGCAAAAAAAAGAAATGTTTTTTTTTCAGGACCCTGTCTTTCAAAGATAATTCGTAAAAATCCAAATAACTTCACAGATTCATTGTAAAAGGTTTAAACACTGTTTCCCATGCTTGTCCAATGAACCATAAACAATTAATGAACATGCACCTGTGGAACGGTCATTAAGACACTAACAGCTTACAGACGGTTATGAAAACTTAGGACACTAGAGGCCTTTCTACTGACTGTGAAAAACACCAAAGAAAGATGCCCAGGGTCCCTGCTCATCTGCATGAACATGCCTTAGGCATGCTGCAAGGAGGCATGAGGACTGCAGATGTGGCCATGCAATAAATTGCAATGTCCATACTGTGAGACGCCTAAAACGGCACTACAAGAAGACAGGATGGACAGCTGATCATCCTCGCAGTGGCAGACCACGTGAAATACCTTCACAGGATCGGTACATCCGAACATCACACTTGCAGGACATACAAATATTTACACATGTTAAGTTTGCTGAAAATAAACGCAGTTGAGAGTGAGAGGACGTTTCTTTTTTTGCTGAGTTGATGTACACCCACACAGTCAAAAGTTTAGACACCTCATTCCATGTTCTTTATTTTTACTATTTTACACACTATGAAATAACACACACCAAAAAGTTTAAATGTATTTTATATTTGAGATTGTACAAAGTAGCCACCCTTTGCCTTGATGACAGCTATGCACACTTGGCATTCTCTCAACCAGCTTCATGATGTAGTCACCTGGAATGCATATCAATTATCCATCTCTGCAGCACTCCACCAATCAGGCCTTTATGGTAGAGTGGCCAGATGAAAGCTACTCCTCAGCAAAAGTCACATGCAAACCTGCTCCAGAGTGCTCAGGACCTCAGACTGGGGTAAAGTTTCACCTTCCAACAGGACAACGACCCTAAGCACACAGCCAAGACAACGCAGGAGTGGCTTCAGGACAAGTCTTTGAATGTCCTTGAGTGGCCCAGCCAGAGCCAGGACTTGAACATCTCTGGAGACCTGAAAATAGCTGTGCAGCGACACTCCCCATCCAACCTGACAGAGCTTGACAGGATCTGCAGAGAAGAACTGGAGAAACTCCCCAAAATGCAGGTGTGCCAAGCTTGTAGCGTCATACTGTACCCAAGAAGATTCGAGGCTGTAATCGCTGGCAAAGGTGCTTCAACAAAGTACTGACTAAAAACGTATGCAAATGTACTCAAACTTACTCAAGTCTAAAAACCTGTTTTTGTTTTGTCATTATGGGGTATTGTGATGTCATTATGGGGTATTGTGTGTCGATTGATGAGAATCTTTTTAATCCATTTTAGAATAAGGCTGTAATGTAACAAAATGTGGAAAAAGACAAGGGGTGTGAATACTTTCCAAATGCACTGTAAAACAGCTAAACCACATACTAGGAGGCTCAGTGGATCTCACAGCCCATAAAGCTATCACTATCTAATAGCATCAGTGTAGCTTATCTGTTAGAGGTGATTCTGATCAAAGCTGTCCTTGGTTTCCTCCAGTCTTCAGAGGTCAGGGCTGCTGCTCTAGCCCCCCTCATAGCTCAGAGTGGTGGTGAGGTGCCTGTGGAGGCTTGGTGGTGGGTGATCCATGGGGGTTGTGTGCTCCAGCTCCGGCTTGTCTTTCACCACCACCACCGCTGCTGCTGCTCCTCCTCTTCTTCTCTCGCTCTCCCTCCATCCGACTTGTCTTAGTTTTAGCGCTCCTCTGGGAGGCATAGCCCGGGACTTCCTGGTCCATGACGGACAGGAAGTCGTAGAAGGGCATGGAGGGCATCCATTTCTCATCCACGATCACACCTGGGTGGGGGAGAAAGAGGGAGCGAGAGGAACAGAAACAGACCCTGTTTAGAAAGCACCGTACTCAAATAGTAGAATAAAGGAACAGAAACAAGAAAAAGCTAAAGAAAAACAAAAACAAATCCGTAAAAAAAAAGTCAACTCACATGAAAAGATGTAGAGAGCATACAGTAACCAGTAAGAGAACAAACTTACTCAGGCTGGTTATAGGCAGACTATCTCATTACACCTATACCGTAGCCCATATCCTATTTAAAAAGGACTGAAGACAAACAGATCATTTGGTTCTATTTCAACACATACACGAAGTCGGAAGTTTACATTCACCTCAGCCAAATACATTTAAACTCAGTTTTTCACAATTCCTGACATTTAATCCTAGTAATAATTCCCTGTTTTGGGTCAGTTAGGATCACCACTTTATTTTAAGAATGTGAAATGTCAGAATAATAGTAGAGAATGATTTATTTCAGCTTTTATTTCTTTCATCACATTCCCAGTGGGTCAGAAGTTTACATACACTCAATTAGTATTTGGTAGCATTGCCTTTAAATTGTTTAATTTGGGTCCAACGTTTCGGGTAGCCTTCCACAATAAGTTGGGTGAATTTTGGCCCATTCCTCCTGACAGAGCTGGTGTAACGGAGTCAGGTTTGTAGGCCTCCTTGCTCACACACACCTTTTCTGTTCTGCCCACAAATTTTCTATAGGTTTGAGGTCAAGGGCTTTGTGATGGCCACTCCAATACCTTGACTTTGTTGTCCTTAAGCCATTTTGCCACAACTTTGGAAGTTTGCTTGGGGTCATTGTCCATTTGGAAGATCCATTTGCGACCAAGCTTTAACTTCCTGACTGTCTTGAGATGTTGCTTCAATATATCCACATAATCTTCCTTCCTCATGATGCCATCTATTTTGTGAAGTGCACCAGTCCCTCCTGCAGCAAAGCACCCCCACAACATGATGCTGCCACCCCCTTGCTTCATGGTTGGGATGGTGTTCTTCGGCTTGCAAGCCTCACTCTTTTTCCTCCAAACATAACGATGGTCATTATGGCCAAACAGTTCTATTTTTGTTTCATCAGACCAGAGGACATTTCTCCAAAAAGCACGATCTTTATCCCCATGTGCAGTTGCAAACCATTGTCTGGCATTTTTTATGGCGGGTTTGGAGCAGTGGCTTCTTCCTTGCTGAGTGGCCTTTCAGGTTATGTCGATATAGGACTCGTTTTACTGTGGATATAGATACTTTTGTACCTGTTTCCTCTAGCATCTTCACAAGGTCCTTTGCTGTTGTTCTGGGATTGATTTGCACTTTTCGCACCATGGTACGTTCATCTCTAGGAGACAGAATGCGTCTCCTTTCTGAGCGGTATGCCGGCTTTGTGGTCCCTTGGTGTTTATACTTGCGTACTATTGTTTGTACAGATGAACGTGGTACCTTCAGGCATTTGAAAATTGCTCCCAAGGATGAACCAGACTTGGGAGGTCTACAATTTATTTTCTGAGGTGTTGGCTGATTTCTTTTGATTTTCCCATGATGTCAAGCAAAGAGGCACTGAGTTTGAAGGTAGGCCTTGAAATACATCCACAGGTACACCTCCAATTGACTCAAATGATGTAAATTAGCCTATCAGAAGCTTCTACAGCCATGACATCATATTCTGGAATTTTCCAATCTGTTTAAAGGCACAGTCAACTTAGTGTATGTATTCTGACCCACTGGAATTGTGATACAGTGAATTATAACTGAAATAATCTGTCTGTAAACAATTGTTGGGAAAATTACTTGTGTCATGCACAAAGTAGATGTCCTAACCGACTTGCCAAAACTATAGTTTGTTAACAAGAAATTTGTGGAGTGGTTGAAAAACGAGTTTTAATG
Source organism: Hucho hucho (assembly GCA_003317085.1). Classification (NCBI taxonomy): domain Eukaryota; kingdom Metazoa; phylum Chordata; class Actinopteri; order Salmoniformes; family Salmonidae; genus Hucho; species Hucho hucho. The sequence continues at coordinate 10,413 of QNTS01002513.1, read as the reverse complement.
ACTCCAACTTAAGTGTATGTAAACTTCCGACTTCAACTGTATATATACACAGTCAGGTCCAAAATTATTGGCACCCTTGATAAAGAGGGAAAAAAAGACTGTTCAAAATAAATAACACAAATACTGAGCCATATTGATTAGTCAAAAACATGGGGAAATTATTTTAATAATCTAGAAAAGATTATTAATCTATAACCCTCCCCTTGCAGATAAGGGAAGGGAAAAGGGGATACCAAGTCAGTTGTACAACTGAATGCCTTCTACTGAAATGTGTCTTCCGCATTTAACCCAACCCCTCTGAATCAGAGGTGCGGAGAGCTGCCCTAAATCGACAACTTCTTCGGCGCCCGGGGAACAGTGGGTTAACTGCTTTGCTCAAGGGCAGAATGACAGATTTTTACCTTGTCAACTCAGATAACAGACCTGGGTTCAAATACTATCAGGTATTTCAATTACTTTTCATTAAAATGTCAAAACAAGTATTCAAATAACCTTTATATGAAAAAACTAACGAAAAAACAAAAAAAACAAAGTTGAATATTGGAATGCATTTGAAAATACTATTTGGAAAGTATTGCCATGTATTTACAATTACTTCAAATACATACAGTATCGTTTGAAGTATTTGAAAGAGTATTTTTAAATTAATATTTGGTATGTATTTGAAAATGTACATCATTTCAAATGAAACCAACAACTCTTATACATGAACGTTACTTTTCTGCATATGCATCCGTTTTCCAACACCAAACCCCACTGGTGTGCGTGGCCAAAGAGCTCGATTTTCATGTCATTTGACCATCTGAAGCATATGAAAGAAGTACCTCATACCTACTGTAAAATTTGGTGATGGATCTTTGATGTTATGGGACTATTTTGCCTCCACTGGTCTTGAGGCCCTTGTTAAGATCGACGGCATCATGAACGTTACCAAGTACCAGGACATTTTAGCCAAAAACCTTTTATTTTATTTAACCTTTACTTAACTAGGCAAGTCAGTTAAGAACAAATTCTTACTTACAATGACGGCCTACCCCGGACGACGCTGGCCAATTGTGCGCTGCCCTATGGGACTCCCAATCACAGCCTGGATTCGAACCAGGGACTGTAGTGACTCCTCTTGCACTGAGATGCAGTGCCTTAGGGATCCCGAGTGGCGCAGCATTCTAACAATAACCCCAAGCACATCAAATGCTTAACTGACCACAAAATCAACATTTCGCAATGGCCATCTCAGTCTACGGACTTGAAACCCATTGAAAACCTGTGGTTTGAATTGAGAACAGTCCATAAGTGCAGACAAAGGATATCAATGATCTGGAAAGATTCTGTATGGAGAAATGTTCTAAGATCTCTTAAATATTCTCCAATTTCAAATATTTTAGAAAAAGGGCTCAGTGTCGTTATCCTGTTGGGGTATTGAAAATAGGTGACCCAATCATTTTGGTGCCCATGTTTGACATTTGTTTTATTATTTGTTAACTAGACAGGGAGCGGTGGGTCGCTAACCCACTCCCGACACCACCAGGTAAAATGTAAAGCGCCAAATTCAAAATCCCAAAGTTGAATTATTAAAAATCCACCAATATACAAGTGTTTCATACTCATCAAAAGCTCTGTTTCTTGGCAATATCACAGCGTTGTCAGATTTCAAAAAGGCTTTACGGCGAAAGCTCTACATTTGATTGTTTGAGGGCAGCGCCTCACATACTTTCTCATAGCCATGAATTCATTAGCCAGCGTGGCACACACATAACACATTTCACAGCGAAAACAAATCAATTACCTGTTGAAGAACTTCTGCTGAGGTCATCCTAAGTNGAGGCTGCTGACATCATAAGGAAGCGATGTGTACTGCATTCATATGCCCTTATATGGTCATTTTCATGAGGGAGGGGTTCCCAAATGAGCAATGTGTCAAAATCACTTTTTCCAGGACAGAAATTCCTCGGGGTTTTGCCTGCCATATCCGTTCTGTTTCACTCACAGACAAATGGTTAACAGTTTTGGAAAATTCAGAGTGTTTCCTATCCAATGGTACTAAATATATGCATATCCTATTTTCTGGGCCTGAATGGGAGGCATTTTACTTTGGGCACGCCAGGCTCTCCAAAACCGTCACTTCGGGAGCTGCTCCCTGAGAAGTTAAACCAAAATCTCTGAGCAATTGCATTAGTATATTAGTATACAATATAGTTCAGTGTTATTTATTTATTTTAGGTCTTTTTTATCAAGGGTGCCAATCATTTTGGACCAGACAGTAGCCTTGTCTCTCCAGACAGGAATATTGCATTATATACAATTTGTGCTTTTACAGCAGTTACTTAATATGGTGCCAATTCCATCTTCCATTTCCATGCTTACAGAGACTGACTAAGAGACTTTGTGGCTGTCTCAAGGAAATGGACAATAAAGTAATCATCTTCATTGTGTGGTGAGTGGAATGCATAAGCCGTCAATGTGTAGAGAGAGGGGGGAAACGTGAGCCAAAAATCCACTCTACTGTCATTTCAGGCTTTAGTGGGATTGGGCTGGTCTTTAAAAGTAAGTCTGAGTACATGACATTTACAACGATACAATGCTTGAATTACACAGTAGAGTCATGATATAGGAATTTGTATGTTTAAGTAATGACTAAGAATATTTAACCCTGAAAATGTATGTAATAGGTGTTAGAGGAATAAGACAATAATTCTATAATGTGTAGGTCTAGAACTTTTTAAAAGACTAAAGACATAATTTTACTATTTTGCAACCTAAGCAGGATGGAGTTGAGATGACAGAGGAAAAAGAGAACTGTCGACAGACGATTTATAACTGTGAAACCAACAACAGGAAAATGTTTTCCCCACCCAGGGAGGGGGGGTGGGGACGGTTAGAAAACTGTTTAGAAGTGATAAACTGTAACATGTAAAACACAGCCCGCCTAAAGCGGGGTGGAGTTAAATTGTATGTACATATATAAGACTGTGTTCCCATTGTGAATGGAGAACGTTCTCTGAATAAAACCTGACCATTGCAGTTCGGGAATCTGTTTGTTTCTTATAACTGGAGCTTTACAAACTCCAGGAAACAGAGTTATAGTCTGATTTGATATAATAGTTCTGAGATAGAACAAAATTCTCGTGACAAGTCATGATGTAGGTTGTGTACATTATCACCTTGTCGACCATGGTCCCCTTACCATGACTGACCCTGTGCTCCAACCTCTCAAAATGTGTGTGTGTGTCTAGAAGGGGTTGAAATAAAACACAAGACATTTCCATATGATTTGGCATTAGCCATCAATGCGTAGAGGGGAGAAATGTGAGCCAACGAACCACTCTACTGTCAATTCAGGCTTTAGTGGGATTGCCTTTGAAAGCAACTGTAAATGTCCTATACTCAGACTGAGACAATGGGTCTGTTTGAATTACACATAAATGAGGAGAAGCCAAGATATATGCACAGGTTGTGTGCATTATCGCCTGGTCGAGCTTGAAAGGAGTCACCTGCCATACTATCAACGGGTCTGGATCCCTCTGGTAAATGCACGCAGTTTGGTGGGAAAGACCTCGGATTTGTTCGGGAGGGTGAAATGTTACCAAACGTCCAGACAGAAATGTATTGTACAGAGCAGACTGGTTCCCAGTCTGTGGAATTGGGAGTAGTGTCAGCTCTAGACATTGCAGCTCTATCTGCAACGGTGTCTAGATTGAAGTCTTAACGCATCTAAAAATGGAAGTATGACTTTCTCTAAACGATATTTCCACATTTCGTAACTGAACAAAACGGATCAAAACCCAAATCAAAATGTAAGATACTGTAAGCTAGGTATAGACGAGTATCATAAGATGTCCTAACACTACATGTACCTTTCCGTCAAAGTTTAACAACCATATTACTGAACCACTGTAATTGATGTATATGATCTATCTATCTATCTATCTATCTATCTATCTATATTGATGGGTGTCTGATTACGATGGATGAATACAAACTCTCGTCAGCTCCAGAAAACAACACGGTCTAAACGTCAAACACTTCAAGTTGACAAATGATGTGCTTCTCCAGACAGAGAACGCGCAGGGTGGTGTTCATTAGTGCACGCAATGCAAAACATTAACATTTTGCAACAGAAAACGAAAAACAAGCGTTTCTTATTGGACAACTCCAGGTAGGCCATCCCTGTTTCAGTCCCGTTTTCTTCCGTTTGATGCCTAATGAACACAAACCAGAAAGAGGGGGCATTAGCCTGAAAATAACCTCAATCTATGGTGCTGTATGAGGATTCAGGACTATAACTGGCAACCATCAGACACAATTAAGAGATACAGTTCCCACCAGAGACCGAGGAAGTGGATTGGAAGCGTCTCAGGAAAACACCCACCTTCTCACTCTACTGTACCTCCTTCACTTCAGCTCCCTCTGTGTCACTAGAAGTGGAATAACTGAAAGAAAAACCTGACCGCCTAGTCTTTGGAGGTTTGTCAATGAGTGTGCATTTTGGGTAGAAACCAGCAAGGCATCAGTCTGTCACACACACACACACACACACACAGACACTAATCCGCCCACAAAACAATAGCAATTGGATTAGCTCAAGAGAGAGGTTGTGATCTCATGAATGGTGCTGACAGATGGCGCTGTGTGGTGGTACAATACTCATACAGGATACTGCCACCAGAGATTACAGACTCTTGGCAAAGTCTCAATTGACAAAAAAAAAAAGCACATACAGTACGTACACAGAATGGCTTGAATGACGATCAGGGAAAAGACCATAAGACCGGCCTACTCCATTATTCACTGACCCATACGGTAGAGAACGGGAAATGTATAATGTGATTATGTTGATTAATATGTTGACATGATTACATAGATTATACCTGTGTGATGTGGATGTTTGTCATTTCTGTGCATGAAGACAAAGTACCATCTCATCTCAACCAGATATGCCTACATTTGCATATGTAGCACAACACTTATATACACTAGTAATGCATATGAACTGATGTTGGGAACGTGCAAATAGGAGCTGGTAGTCAGAGCCTTCAACTTGCAGCCATGGCAGCAGGGCTTTGTGTGCCCCTTAAAGGCCAGAAACTGCGGGGGCAAATGCAGCATTCGTCAATCGTCATAGAGTGCACTTCCATAGGGGGATGCAAAGTACAAGTTGATTCTTAATTTAACTGTTCTTTTGCTGATAAACTTATTTCTACAACTAGTGATCAGTGGTCATTTTGGTCACTGCCAGTGTCAAGTGTGTAAATCAAGGAGACACTGGACTAACCAAGTACTTTAACACACACACACCACCCCCTCCCCCCCATACCTGCAGGTGGTTCTTCACCATCCTCCACTCTCTGCAGCCACTGCAGAATGGGCTGTACCATTAGGGGTCTGCCAGTGGGGTAGTGGAAGACCTCTCCTCCTGTGGCCAGCTGGGAGACCACCAGGGCAGGAAGCAGGGGCAGGGAACCCAGGTATGCCTCCAGGACAGCCTTACCTGCAGGGGTGCGACCCCTGGAACACACAAGATACCCCTCAACACCAAAATACACCTTGCATCCACTGGTTTTTCCATCCAATCATGACTCAGTCAATGAGCTGCGATTCAATTCAAAGATAAAAGTAAAACACAATCAGTGTTGAAAATCGTGGGTCATTGGCATAAAATAACAGAGTTGAAAAGACAATGGAGTTATACAACCACAATTCAGAATCATACTTTGCCTTGAACCAGAATATTGAAATGTTCCTCCCAAGTGGACGACAAGATAAAGACAATGACGTACATTTAACGCTAATGCCACTAGAACTAAACCTTTCAGTCACATAATTGGGCTATGGCTGCCATGCCCTGAACTTTGTGTTCCCGACACTCTGAAACCTACTGTAAACCTTCATTGACGTGGGAAACGTAATACTCTGGTACATACAGGTGGATCCAGCAGGGCAGGTAGGAGTTGAGCAGTCCTGTGTTCAGCAGACTCTTCATATCCTCCAATACTCTCTTGTTCCCTTTCCTCCCCCTCTCTTCTTCTCCCACAAACAGCAGCAGGAGGTTTTTTTTTAGCTCCAGATACAGGGGAAGGTTCTCCACTGTCAATTCCGGCTGGAAGGGGTACAGAGAGAGCGAGAAAAGGTGATCAACGATAAATACAGTGAGTTGCAAAAGTATTCAGACTCTGGATTTTATTTTGTTACAAAGTGGGATTAAAATTGATGTCATTTTTTTGTCCACAATCTACACAAGATAATCTGTCAAAGTGGAAGGAAATTTTTTTATTAATATATTAATATCACACACACACACGTATATATATATATATATATACATACATACATATATATATACATACATACATACACACACAAGTATTCAGCTCCTTTGTTTAGGCAAGCCTAAATCTTGGCTTAAATCACAAGTTACATCGAAAATAATAGGGGTTGAAATGATTTTTGAATGACTGAGCATTTCGAAAGCCTCAAAGAAGGTCAGTGATTGGTAACAATAACAAATCAGACATATCGCTTTTTTACTCCCTTTTTCTCCCCAATTTCGTGGTATTCAATTGGTAGTTACAGTCTTGTCTCCTCACTGCAACTCCCGTACGGACTCGGGAGAGTCGAAGGTGCGTCCTCAGAAACACAACCCAACCAAGCTGCACTGCTTCTTGACACAATGCCCACTTAACCCAGAAGCCAGCCGCACCAATGTGTCGGAGGAAACACTGTACACCTGGAAACCGTGTCAGCGTGCGCTGTGCCCAGCCCGCCACAGGAGTCGCTAGAGCACGATGGGACAATGGCCGGCTGCGACAGAGCCTGGACTCGAACCCAGAATCTCTAGTGGCACAGCCACTAGAGACATGAGGGGAGCCATCAGTAAGCTTGGGAGGGGCTGAGTGCAGGGAAAACGATCACATGTAGCAGTACTGATAAGGGGAGGAACCGTTTAAAGGCCCATATCACTCAGCTCCCTGCCTAGCAATAATGATGCAATGTTTAGTGATGAGGAGGAGACTCCACACAGAGTGGGGTGCGTACACTACCACGGCTGAAACCACGTCTTTGTCTGATGCAGCTGTATTGATCCTCTGGGCAGAATAAACTGGGTTTAAAGCTTTTTTAGTGTCTGTTGAGTTTGTAAAATTGGAACCTAACAATACTTAAGTATATTTAAAAACAAATACTTTTACACAAGTAGTATTTTACTGGGTGACTCACTTTTTCCACAACTGCCAAGACAGTGAATTTTCCAAGTTACAGTTTTGACTTAAATCTGCTTGAAAATGGCAAGACTTGAAAATTGCCATTGAGCCACAATCCAACATCTTCAGAAAGCAAAAAAAAAAAAAAAAGCTAATATTGCATAATCCAGGTGTGTAACGCATTCAGACTTACCCAAAACACAGCTGCAGTCGCTGCCAAAGGTGTTTCTAACATGTATTGACTAAGGGAGCCGAATACTTATGCAACAACTATATTCGAGTTATTTAACTTCTATGAATCTTTAACAAATGTTGAAAAAAATTGTCCACTTCGACAGAGTATTTTGACTTAAAATTTTGTATTAAATACAAAATTGTAAGACAATTTCATGTGAAGAAATCCAAGAGTCCAAGAGCAAGGCACTCTATATCTGATTAACACTTAAAGTACGAGAACATTTTAATTAAAACAATTAATAATATTCCTTTAGGAAATTCTGTAATACGCATTTATATGACTACCTATGAAAAGTAGAGGAACGGCCTCCCGAGTGGCGCAGCGGTCTAAGGCACTACAGACCTGGGTTCGATCCCAGGCTGTGTCGTAGCCGGCTACGGCCTCCCGAGTGGCGCAGCGGTCTAAGGCACTACAGACCTGGGTTCGATCCCAGGCTGTGTCGTAGCCGGCTACGGCCTCCCGAGTGGCGCAGCGGTCTAAGGCACTACAGACCTGGGTTCGATCACAGGCTGTGTCGTAGCCGGCTACTAATTAATTTGACTAATTAATAAAAAATGAAAAGCTGAAATGTTTTAAGTCAATAAGTACTCAACACCTTATTTCGGTAAGCCTAAATAAGTTCAGGAGTAAAAATTTGCTGAACAAGTCACAAGTTGCATGGACTGTGTGCAATAGTGTTTAACATGGCTTTTGAATGACTACCGCATCTCGGTAACCCACACATACAGATAATTGTAAGATCCCTCAGTTGAGCAGTGATTTTCAAACACAGATTCAAACACAAAAGACCAAAGAGGTTTTCCAATGCCTCGAAATTAAAAAAATAAATACATTGAATATCCCTTTGAGCATGGTGAAGTTATTAAATTACACTCTGGATGGTGTATCAATACACCCAGTCACTACAAAGATGCAGGTGTCCTTCCTAACTCAGTTGCCAGAGGAAGGAAACCGCTCAGGGATTTCACCATGAGGCCAATGAGGAGTTTAAAACAGTTACAGAGTTTAATGGCTGTGATACGAGAAAACTGAGGATGGATCAGCAACATTGTAGTTACTCCACAATACTAACCTAAATGACAGAGTGAAAAGGAAGCCTGTACACAATAAAACTATTCCAAAACATGCATCCTGTTTGCAATTAGGCACTAAAGTAAAACCGCCCAAACATTGAACGTTATGTCCTGAATACAAAGCGTTATGTTTGGGGCAAATCCAATACAACCCATTACTGAATAAAACGCCCTATTTTCAAGCATGGTCGTGGCTGCATCATGTTATGGGTATGCTTGTCATCAGTAAGGACTAGGGAGTTTATGATAAAAATAAATCCTAGAGGAAAACCTGGGTCAGTCTGCTTTCCAACAGACACTGGGAGACAAATTCACCTTTCAGCAGATCGATAACCTAAAACACAAAGGTCAAATATACACTGAAGTTGCTTACCAAGAACATTAAATGTTCTGGAGTGGCCTTGTTAGTTGAAAATGGCTGTCTAGCTATGATCAACAACCAGCTTGAAGAATCTTAAGAATAAATGTGCAAATATTGCACAATCCAGGTGTGCAAAGCTCTTCGGGACCCAGAAAGACTCACAGCTGTAATCGCTGAAAAATATGATTCCCCATGTATTGACACAGGGGGTTGAATACTTACCTAATCAAGATATACTGTATTAGTTTTCATGATTTCTTTTCAAATGTTAGAATTTTTGTATAGAGGCGACTCTATGAAGAGTCGACTCCGGGATGCTGGCCTTCTACGCAGAGTTGCTAAGAAAAAGACATATCTCAGCCTGGCCAATTAAAAGAAAAGATTAAGATGGGCAAAAGAACAGACACTGGACAGAGGAACTCTGCCTAGAAGGCCAGCATCCCGGAGTCGCCTCTTCACTGTTGACGTTGAGACTGGTGTTTTGCGGGTACTATTTAATGAATCTGCCAGTTGACGACTTGTGAGGCGTCCATTTCTCAAACTAGACACTAATGTACTTGTCCTCTTGCTCAGTTGTGCACCGGGGCCTCCCACTCCTCTTTCTATTCTAGTTAGAGACAGTTTGTTCGCTGTTCTGTAAAGGGAGTAGTACACAGCGTTGTACGAGATCTTCAGTTTCTTGGCAATTTCTCGCATGGAATATCCTTCATTTATCAGAACAAGAATAGACTGACGAGTTCCAGAAGAAAGGTCTTTGTTTCTGGCCATTTTGAGCCAGTAATCGAACCCACAAATACTGATGCTCCAGATACTCAACTAGTCTAAAGAAGGCCAGGTTTATTGCTTCTTTAAATCAGCACTACAGTTTTCAGCTGCTCTAACAATTTCAAAAGGGTTTTCTAATGATCAATTAGACTTTTAAAATGATAAACTTGTATTAGCTAACACAACGTGCCATTGGAACACAGGAGTGATGGTTGCTGATAATGGGCCTCTGTACGCCTATGTAGATATTCCTTTTTTTTTTAAATCAGCCATTTCCAGAAACAAAAGTCATTTACAACATTAAATGTCCACACTGTATTTCTGATAAATTTTATGTCATTTGAATGGACAAAAAAAAAATGTGTTTTTCTTTTCTCCGCCAACGCCGCCTGGCTCTCCGCCAACACCACCAACGCCGCCTGGCTCTCCGCCAACATCGCCTGGCTCTGGACCAATGCATCATCTGTCGCCCGTATCTCTGCCCTCAGATAACGTTTCTCTTTCTGCTGGTTTGCATTCAATGACTCGATCGAGATCTTCAAAGTTTGAATCTGATCCATGTGCACCTTCATCAAAAGCGCGAACCACTGCTTTTAACCAGGGTAAGGCGACCGGAAACATGTTTGAATACAAACAGTGTAGCTATTCCCTCCGCAAGGCAATCAAACAAGCTAAGCGTCAATATAGAGACAAAGTAGAGTCACAATTCAACGGCTCAGACACAAGAGGAATGTGGCAGGGTCTACAGTCAATCACGGACTACAAAAAGAAAGCCAGCCC
>QNTS01002512.1:165544-189429 GCA_003317085.1 Hucho hucho | reverse complement strand
CCAGAGAAAACGACCAAACAAGTGGGTCCCCCCTTGATGACAACAGTACCCAGGGCGCGCGCCCGAGAAGTCGCGCAGTGTCTTATTTACCGTCTTTAGAGCTCAGTTTATATTCCGGTTGATTTATAATAGTAAATATACGTAAAAGTGTTCCTAAGGATACATTTAAAACTATGTTTGAATGTTCTTGGACAAGTTTATAGGTATAAGATGAACGAGTTCGCGCCACGTTTCAATGGACTAGTGGAGGCTGTCGTTTCTGACTATGACGCGCGAACCAAATGGAGATTTATGGATATAATACATTACTTTTTCTAACAAAAGAACAATGGATTGTCTTCGTTGGACACTTAGGATGACCTCAGCAGAAGTTCTTCAACAGGTAATTGATTTGTTTTCGCTGTGAAATGTGTTATGTGTGTGCCACGCTGGCTAATGAATTCATGGCTATGAGAAAGTATGTGAGGCGCTGCCCTCAAACAATCAAATGTAGAGCTTTCGCCGTAAAGCCTTTTTGAAATCTGACAACGCTGTGATATTGCCAAGAAACAGAGCTTTTGATGAGTATGAAACACTTGTATATTGGTGCATGTTTAATAATTCAACTTTGGGATTTTGAATTTGGCGCTTTACATTTTACCTAGCGACCCACCGCTCCCTGTCTAGTTAAGGATAGCGTCACAAATGAATACATAAATATAACTTGAAGCTTGATGATGACTTGATCATTTGAGTCAGCTGTGTAGTGCTGAGGCAAGAACAAAAATGTGCACCCCTTTGAGTCCCCAGGACTGCGAACCGCTGCTCTTCATTGGGACCTCATCTACAGACAGGCTGTCACAGCTCTCTGTATCTGAGGACAGAACCTCACTAGAAATAGACTACACAAAAGTACCTGCTCTATCCAGAATAGCCTACTCTCTCACTTTGACCTCACTTATCCTTAGGTATCCTTTTATGTATATTTACTGTAATATTTCAACCGGACGATAATGTGAACGATAGGAAAGGAAAATAATGTGGGGCGCGCTCACAATCTCGCACCCGTGAAACGTTGTTGACAAATGTGGTCCCTTCACTATTTCCTCTTCCTCTTCCTATCTGTTCTGCTAAGTGCTAGAGCCTCCAAACACTGTATAAAGACTGTTGACATCTAGTGGAAGCCATAGGTACTGCAGTCTCAGTCCTTGTTAAAATAGAAATCAATAGACAGCCTGGACAAAAAGGTCATGTACAAAAACAACTGCAAATCCGGATGGATTTTCCTCTGGTTTTCGCCTGCTATATCAGTTCTGTTATACTCACATACATTATTTTAACACTTTTAGAAACTTCAGTGTTTCCTATCCAATAGTATAATTATGTGCATATCCTATTTTCTGGGCCTGAGTGGCAGGCATTTTACTTTGGGCACGCCAGACTCTCCAAAACCGTCACCTCGGCTCCCGAGAAAATAGGATATGCACATAATTAGTACTATTGGATAGGAAACACTCTGAAGTTTCTAAGAGTGTTAAAATAATGTCTGTGAGTATAACAGAACTGTTATAACAGGCGAAAACCCGACGAATTTCTGTCCTGGAAAAAGTGTTTTTGATACATTGCCTCATTTTGAACCCCTCCCTATTGAAAACAGACATATATAGGAGTTAGATTGCAGTACCTATTTCTTCCACTGGATGTCAACAGTCTCTAGATAGTGTTTGATGATGTTTAGTTGCTCTGGATGGTAATAGAAGAAGAATTTCGAAGTGGTCATCGGATGTAAACAGAAGAGGATGCGTGTTCACGGCTCGCGAGCGCTGTGGTCTTTTCCTTTCCTATCGTCCAGTTTATAATCCGGTTGAAATATTATAGTAAATATACATAAAAGTGTTCCTAAGGATACATTATTAATGATGTTTGATTGTTCTTGGACAAGTGTATAGGTTGAACGCGTTCTCTTCACGGTTCAATGGGCAAGTGGACGCTGTATTTTATGAACATAATGCGCCAACCAAACTGAGATTTATGGATATAATAAATGACTTTTTCTAACAAAAGAACCATTGGATGTCTTCGTTGGTCACTTGGGAAGCCCTCACCAGAAGTTATTCAAAAGGTAAGGGATTTGTTTTGTATATTGATGTTTAATAATTAAACTTTTGGATTTTGAATTTGGCGCCTTGCATTTCACCGGGTAGCGCCCCACTGCTCCCTAAGTAGCTCCCTATGTAGTTAAAGGAGGAACCACTGTATTTGTTTTTCAACAGGACAATGACCCAAAAGACACCTCTAAGCTGTGTAAGGGCTATTTGAACAAGAAGGAGAGTGATGGAGTGCTGCATCAGATGACCTGGCCTCCACAATCACCCGACCTCAACCCAATTGAGATTGTTTGGGATGATTTCAGCTGCAGAGTGAAGGAAAAACAGCCAACAAGTGCTCAGGATATGTGGGAACTCCTTCAAGACTGTTGGAAAAGCATTCCAGATGAAGCTGGTTGAGAGAATGCCAAGCATGTGCAAAGCTGTCATCAAGGCAAAGTGTGGCAACTTTGAAAATTCTAAAATATATTTTGATTTGTTTATCACTTTTTTGGTTACTACATGATTCCATATGTGTTATTTCATAGTTTTGATGTCATTACTATTATTCTACAATGTAAAAAATAGTATAAGAAAATCCTTAATGAGTAGGTGTGTCCAAACTTTTGACTGGTACTGTAGATGTTACCATTTTAGTAATCAACCTAGCTAGCTAGTAAAATGTATATTTTTTTATGATGGGTGGCCGGGAAATCCAGTGACATTTTCCATTGGGAAAGAGAAATGGCCATACATTTATCCGAAAAGGTAGGGGATAAACAGGTCAGTAACTTATGAAATAGGACACAATATTGTGTGAAATATTGAATTTGTAGATATATCGAAATTGACTTTGTGTCCCCTTTTCCTCATGTTTTAGACATGAGACGTGACATGCGGAACATCAGCCTCACCCCACGAGAAGCAGTGCATGATCAACGCCCCATCATCAGCAAGGAGATCTGCTGGAAGTGATTACTCTCTCTCTCTGTATTTAATCGGTCTAGATTATTTTTGTAGGGTGTGTCCTATCCAACTCAAATTACTTCTTGTTTGGAGTTATATGGTAACATTGAAGGTCCAGGCACAAGGGATGTTGCCACCTGTCAGGGTAGCAGGTATCATTTTGCTTTGACAATGCATTATTGCAAATGCTCAGGCAGCAGCCATTTTATGTTGGGAAAGAAAAGCAGCCTTGCATTTACCAGAAAAGGAAGCTGCGCACAACAAAGAGGGTAAGAAATAATTTAAACATCACATACATAAATTATGCCCATGATACAATTCAATGTCAATTGTGTTGTCCTATTGAATGAAACTGTGAGGAGATGCACTCACACCAGCCTTTGTGATTGAACTTAGGTACAGGCAAGGATGACTGGGGCCTTCAGCAAGTAAAACACAGATACAAATTCCCAATTTGCCTATTTTAAAGTTATTATAAAACAAATTATTTTAGTTCAATCAATCAATCAAATGTATTGATAAAGCCGATGTCACAATGTGCTGTACAGAAACCCAGCCTAAAACCCCAAACAGCAAGCAATGCAGGTGTAGAAGCACGGTGGCTAGGAAAAACTCCCTAGAAAGGCCAGAACCTAGGAAGAAACCTAGAGAGGAACCAGGCTGTGAGGGTTGGCCAGTCCTCTTCTGGCTGTGCCAGGTGGAGATTATAACAGAACATGGAAAAGATGTTCAAATGTTCATAGATGACCAGCAGGGTCAAATAATAATAATCACAGTGGTTGTAGAGGGTGCAACAGGTCAGCACCTCAGGAGTAAATGTCAGTTGGCTTTTCATAGCCAATCATTCAGAGTATCTCTACCGCTCCTGCTGTCTAGAGAGTTGAAAACAGCAGGTCTGGGACAAGGTAGCACGTCCAGTGAACAGGTCAGGGTTCCATAGCCGGAGGCAGAACAGTTGAAACTGGAGGAGCAGCAGGACCAGGTGGACTGGGGACAGCAAGGAGTCATCAGGCCAGGTAGTCCTGAGGCATGGTCCTAGGGCTCAGGTCCTCCGAGAGAGAGAAAGAAAGAAAGAGAGAGAGAGAATTAGAGAGAGCATACTTAAATTCACACAGGACACCGGATAAGAGAGGAGAAATACTCCAGATATAACAGACTGACCCTAGCCCCCCGACACAAACTACTGCAGCATAAATACTGGAGGCTGAGACAGGAGGGCTTGGGAGACACTGTGGCCCCGTCCGACGATACCCCCGGACAGGGCCAAACAGGCAGGATATAACCCCACCCACTTTGCCAAAGCACAGCCCCCACACCACTAGAGGGATATCTTCAACCACCAACTTACCATCCAGAGACAAGGCCAAGTATAGCCCACAAAGATCTCCGCCACGGCACAACCCAAGGGGGGTCAGTGACTCAACCCACTCAAGTGACGGCATGGAAGACCACCAGTAAGCCAGTGACTCAGCCCCTGTAATAGGGTTAGAGGCAGAGAATCCCAGTGGAGAGAGGGGAACCGGCCAGGCAGAGACAGCAAGGGTAGTTCGTTGCTCCAGGGGCTTTCCATTCACCTTCACACTCCTGGGCCAGACTACACTCAATCATAGGACCTACTGAAGAGATGAGTCTTCAATAAAGACTTAAAGATTGAGACCGGTTTCCTTCCTCTCCGGCAACTGAGTTAGGAAGGACACCTGTATCTTTGTAATTAATAACTTCACCATGCTCAAAGGGATATTCAATAGAATGCAAATGGAAATTTATTTGGGATATTTGAGGGAAAGGGGGGGATCCAGCAACCAGTTCCCAACAGATAATCACACAGCAAATTCTCCCGCTTCTCACACTCTCCATAACACACGTTGTTTCCCTCTCGGTCCTCTTTGTGCAGCCCGCTTCCTCTTTTATCCCCAAGCACTCAATGGCTTAATGATCCAACAGCTTGCCTCGTTGGGGCAGAAAGTCCATATAAGGCTCGGGGGTGGAGCCAGTCGGCTGCAAGATATCTTCCTTCAATCACCACTCCCCTCACCTCTCCCTGCCATCTGCCACAGCACAAAGAGTTTATTTCTCTCAAATGTTGTGCACAAATTTGTTTACATCCCTATTAGTGAACATTTCTCCTTTGCCAAAATACTCCACCTGACAGGTGTGGCATATCATGAAGCTGGTTAAACAGCATGATATTTACACAAGTGCACCATGTGCTGGGGACAATAAAAGGCCCCTCTAAAATGGGCAGTTTTGTCACACAACACAATGCCACAGATGTCTCAAGTTTTGCCACAGTGTGCGATTGACATGCTGACTGCAGGAATGTCCACCAGAGCTGTTATCAGAGAATTGAATGTTAATTTCTCTACCATAAGCTGCCTCCAATGTCATTTTAGAGAATTTGGCAGTACGTCCAACCGGCCTCACAGCCGCAAATCACGCGTAACCACACCAGCCCAGTACCTCCAACTCATTGTGATGGTCTGGGCCTGGCTCCCCAGTGGGTGGGCATATGTCCTCCCAGGCCCACCCATGGCTGCGATCCAAGCCCAGTCATGTGAAATCCATAGATTATGGCCTAATGAATTGCAATTGACTGATTTCCTTATATGAACTGTAACTCAGTAAAATCTTTGAAATTGTTGCGTTTATTTTTTGTTCAGTATATTCAGAGTGTTTCCTATCCAATAGTCTAATTATGTGCATATCCTATTTTCTGGGCCTGAGTGGCAGGCATTTTACTTTGGGCAGTGAAGCTAAAATTTTATATTTTGCCTCTCTATACTCCAGCATTTTGGATTTGAGATCAAATTATCAATATGACACAATTGTACAGAATGTCACCTTAGCATTTTTGGGAGAGTATTATCTTTATGCCTCTGTACCTATCTCACTTGTCGTTACTCATGATTCATTAATGATTTGTCATAATCGTGGTAGCATCCAAATGAACGTAAGTAGTCAGACAAAGTTCAGTCATTGCGTGCAAGAGATATGAGATCAAATACTAAACTTCAGACTACATTCTGTATTGTCGCCTCATAATAATTTAATCTCAATTCCCCAAAAATACTAGAGTACGGAGCCAAAATTACAATCATAGCTTCACAGCCCAAAAACATACAGTATTTTGGGGTGTATATACAGTACCTGAGGTGTGTGGTGAGTGTTCCACCTCCAGGCCACCGGCCAGACTCTCATTGGTGGCCCCCAGCATCCCCATGAGGAGTGTCTGCTCCCCGGAGCCCAGGTCCACCTTGGGCTTCTCACTGACAGGGAAGGCAACTTCACTCATGGGTTCCTCTTTGAACAGCGGGGTCTTGGAGTCCTCCAGGGCCTTCTCTGGGTTCACCACCCGCTCGTACTTATCCGACAGCTCCTTGCTGATCTGCGAACAGCAGATAAAGAGAGGGTTAACAGTGGTAGACAGCTGCTGGCTGGCCTAGGAACAGCCCTGGGATAATGGTAGACAGCTCCTGGCTGACAAAGGAACAGCCCAAGGAGATAAAGAGTTAACCGTGGCGTAGTAGATATCTCTTGGCTGACCTAGGAACGGTACGGGGGGATAGAGAGTTAACAGTGGGATAATCTAACCTAAACATGCCAAAATTGTAAAATAAACTACACAGGGTGCAGGTGCCTGGTCTCACCTAGCCATGTCATGTTCAGGAATGAGCAACATACTGAACATTGCAGGCAGAAATGCAGACATAATTCCTAATGGTGAAGGGCTCGCCTTTGCACCTGCATGGGGAGAGGGGAGGATGAGAGGAAGAGGGGGTGAGAGAAAGAGGGAGAGAAAGATGAAGGAGGGATGAGAGAGAGAACTAGCTCACAGTAGAAAACATAGAACAGTAACTGTGATAATTCCTTCCCACATTGTTTCCGGAGCACTGTTCACCACATTCTTCCACTAAACTAAACAATACAATCATAATCCGTTTTGCTTATCTTTAAGTGTCTTAAATGCAATGTTCAATTGGTAAACATAGACCACAATACAAACTGACACTGTGACAGCCACTGAAACAAATCCAGACACGTATAGAAGTCGCTCTCAGGGTCGCTCTTGTGACAGGGTGATTGGTGATTCCCCTTGCCACTTTATAGTTAAGCCAATGGGTTTTTGGTTTTAGTTTTGTCTTGCCTTCACCTACTTAACATGGCGTCTTATTGGCTGGTTTGCGTGGCTTGCTTATGACGGAGGATGTTTAAATTAGACCCAGTGAACAAGCACCAAACCAGCGGTAAGTTGTTGGTTACAAAGCACTGTACCTCAAAAGGGATTTTTATACTTCCCAAGTGATGATTTGAATGTACAATTTATATCAATTTGTTTGTAAGCGTTTTTTTGTGCATATTTGTTGTGCATTTTGTTGTAGAGAATTTCAGCTAATACTAGCTAGCAACTTGCTGTGTCTGTTGGGGGTGTTTCATATATTTTGTACAGTGCGTGAGTACAGAGTTGGATGGTGAGCCATGCATTGCATGACATACAATTCTGTGCTGTTTCTATCATGTACATTGTTAAAAATATTAAATTGTGTATTGTAATTGCTGTATTATTTTGTTAACTATGTTGCCCACTGAATAAGCAGCAAACCAGCGTGCTTGAGTGCAGAGTTGGATGGTGAGCCGTGCATTGCATGACATGCATTTTTGTGCTGTTTCTATCTCAATAAATCTCTATGACTGGTACTACAAGTTGGAGTCTGTGTCGATGATTGTATACAATGCAAGAATAGTACTGTTACACTCTGTCAGAGCTAGAAAGGCTGCCGGGATGTCTTTCCAGGGGCAGCAGGTCATTGGGGGCTGCTGGGGACGTGGGTGGCCGTGGGTGCAGAGCCTCCCCTTCCTCCAGCACCACCGCACCCCTAGGCTGCAGCCAGGTGGCTGCGGAGGTGCTGTGTGTGCTGGCACAGCTGCACTGTGTGGATGGTGAGGCTGCAGGACTCCGAGGAGATGTCCAACATGGTGATGGCCAGGGCCGCTGGGCCGAGGGCTGGTGCAGAGGTGGGGTCCTGCATTTCCACCGAGCGGAATTTGCGCTGGAGCAGGTCAAAGGAGCTGTGGCTCGGTGGGGTGCCCGCCGGCCCGGGGATCTCTCCCCAGTAACACATCATGGTTCCCTAGTAAGCTGCTTCAGGCACTCATGTGATGACAATTCTGGTAAGAAACAAAAAGCAGGGGGCAGATGACAATCAACACACACTAAACGAACAAAGCTCTAATAGTGTCTAAGGATGGGGGTTGAAATAATTTCACTATTCACGGTTATCCGGATATTCTAAATACATGTTTTTTTTACTTAAAGGAAAAATCCACCCAAAGCCACTCATTCCTTTAATTTACAGTGTTAAATGACACTAATATGTGAGAACAATATTTGTTGTGAACAAATGTTTTGTTTTGGCATTATAATAAGGTAGGTAGCAAAATGGAAAATCATTGTGGAAATCTGTTGCAGCTGAAGTCAACTACAAAATCCACAATAAAATGCTAGTGTCGTGGAAAAAATGATCTTCAAATTATGACACTCATACAAGAAACTTCAATAAGACCTTTAATTCAGAGTAATCAAAGGCCGAGCTGCCCCGGGAAAACAGCTAAAAACCATGAATCCCACAATCCCAATTTATACCCTTACAGTATATGAGTACAACCCATATGTAAATGCAGTCACTCCTTCTTTTCTCTCAAGCCACCTATCATCTTTTGATCTGAGGTCTTGCTTGTTCACGCCCAGTAACGCCCCTATCTGTTCCAAGTTTAGATTATATGGTGGCAGCCACTTCAATGTTATAACAATAATACATTTTATTGTGTACATATATTACTTGTGTTGGCCATTCTGCTGTCATCTTTTAGACCTTTAATGGATTAAATTAGTATTATATCTCTACTTGATGTATCTCATGGTTCCAGTTACATTGATCTCTGTATATGNACTCTCCTCACCACATTCTATCTTAGCAATTGCTTGCTGTCACTCACACACCTGACAGCTGCTTGGGCTGTATTCGTAGCCCTGCAACCGCCCAAGCATTTAACCTAAATGTTCCTATACCTTATAAGTCCTTTTGTTTCTGTTCGCCTGTCTAATTTTACAGACCCTGTTACTTGACTCTATGTCTGACTTTTAACATATGTATTTACGGGTCTCAGCTTTGTTCCCTTGTCGCGAGACAACCTTTGGCATGTGTTCTGCTGAGGAGTGGTGCTTGTGTTATCTGATGCCCTGTTTCTGGGAGTTCATATGGATAATTGTATAGTCTTTCCAAGTAATCAGAAAATGTACTTAGTATCATTAAAATATCTACAATACTAGCAAACATAGCTACACACAATAATACCAAAGACAATATCAGCATGTAACGTAGCTAGCTGTAAAATCACCTAAACAAATCATGGTTAGCAGATGTTATTGTGAGTGTAGCAATATGCTTGTGCTTCTAGTTCCGGCAGTGCAGCAATATCTAACAAGTAATCTAACAATTCCACAACTACCTAATACACACAAATCTAAGTAGAGGAATGGAATAAGAATATATACAGTTGAAGTTGGAAGCTTACATACCTCCAATTGACTCAAATTATGTCAATTAGCCTATCAGAAGCTTCTAAAGCCATGACATCCTTTTCTGGAATTTTCCAAGCTGTTTAAAGGCACAGTCAACTTAGTGTACGTAAACTTCTGACCCACTGGAATTGTGATACAGTGAATTACAAGTGAAATAATTTGTCTGTAAACAATTGTTGGAAAAATTACTTGTGTCATGCACAAAGTAGATGTCCTAACCGACTTGCCAAAACTATAGTTTGTTAACAAGAAATTAGTGGAGTGGTTGAAAAACGAGTTTTAATGACTCCAACCTAAGTGTATGTAAACTTCAGACTTCAACTGTACATACAAATATATGGATGAGCAATGACCGAGCGACATAGGCAAGATGCAATAGATGGTATAAAATATGAGATGAGCAATGAAAGATATGTAAACATTATTGAAGTGGCATTATTAACTAGTGACTAGTGATCAATGTATTAAAGTGGCCAATGATTTCAAGTCTGTATGTAGGCAGTAGCCTCACTGTGTTAGTGATGGCTGTTTAATCAACAGTCTGATGGCCTTGAGATAGAAGCTGTTTTTCAGTCTCTCGGTCCCAGCTTTGATGCACCTGTACTGAACTCACCTTCTGGATGATAGCGGGGTGAACAGGCAGTGGCTCGGGTGGTTGTTGTCCTTGATTATCTTTTTGGCCTTCCTGTGACATCGGGTGCTGTAGCTGTCCTGGAGCGCAGGTAGTTAGCCCCCGGTGATGCGTTGTGCAGTCCTCACTACCCTCTGGAGAGCGCTGCGCCTATAGACGGTGCAGTTGCCATACCAGGCAGTGATGCAGCCCGACAGGATGCTCTCAATAGTGCATCTGTAAAAGTTTGTGAGAGTTTTAGGTGACCTCCTGAGGTTGAAGAGGGGCTGTTGCGCCTTCTTCACCACGCTGTCTGTGTGGGCGGATCATTTCAGTTTGTCTGTGATGTGTACTCCGAGGAACTTAAAACTTTCCACCTTCTCCACTACTGTCCTGTCGATGTGGATAGGGGTGTGCTTCCTCTGCTGTTTCCTGAAGTCCACGGTCATCTCCTTTGCTTTGTTGACGTTGAGGGAGAGGTTATTTTCCTGACACCACACTCCGAGGGCCTTCACCTCCTCCCTATAGGCTGTTTCGTCATTGTCGGTAATCAAGCCTACTACTGTTGTGTCGTCTGCAAACTTGATGATTGAGTTGGAGGCGTGCATGGCCACGCAGTCGTGGGTGAACAGGGAGTACAGGAGGGGGCTGAGCACACACCCTTGTGGGCCCGTGTTGAGGATCAGCGAAGTGGAGATGTTGTTTCCTACCTTCACCACCTGGGGGTGGCCCGTCAGGAAGTCCAGGACCCAATTGCACAGGGCGGGGTTGAGACCCAGGGCCTCAAGCTTAATGATGAGCTTGGAGGGTACTATGGTGTTGAATGCTGAGCTGTAGTCAATGAACAGCTTACTTACATATGTATTCCTCTTGTCCAAATGGGATAGGGCAGTGTGCAGTGTGATGGCGATTGCATCGTCTGTGTACCTATTGGGGCGGTAAGCAAATTGAAGTGGGTCTAGGGTGGCAGGTAAGGTGGAGGTGATATGATCCTTGACTAGTCTCTCAAAGCACTTCATCATGACAGAAGTGAGTGCTACGGGGCGATAGTCATTCAGTTCAGTTACCTTTGCCTTCTTGGATACAGGAACAATTGTGGCCATCTTGAAGCATGTAACTAACCTCCAGACGAGCTTCAACTCAAGAGTTTTTGTTGTTGCTGAAGAACCTTCCCCAAGACATAAGACCTTTTTGTCTAAGCAATCTCACAAGCTTGTAAGCTGCCAGCTAGGTGACATTTACTGTAGAGTTAGAGCAAGAGTTTCTCTCACGCAATACAAGGCTAAGGAAATGAACAGTACAAAGCAAGATTATTGTCAACCTAGTGTTGTTCACTGCACCATGTCATCCCTGGGATGACTGGACGAGGGAGTAAAACGGGCTTTATGGCCAATTTGTGAAAAGAGAGTTTAGACCTCATTTTCATTGGATGGCCAAGGAATGTAGATCAAAGCCACTCTGTTACCATAAGATAAGGTTTTAATGTTTGGGGGGGGGAATTGTTTCTCCGCAAATTAGCTATAAACACTGCCATGATTCATTGCCAAAACTCATTATATGTAGCAACTAGAAAGAAACCCACAATTTGTTTCTTGGACGATTAGAGGGATAAATTTGCATCCGAGTGCCTACAGAGAAACGTATGTCATTGGCAGACACTGTGACATGAGAAAGGTTGGCAATGGTTAGATGGAATAATTTATTTTTCCCCATAGCTGTTACACACGTGATTACGTAGGGTTTTGTTCATGGAGCAGATGGCCAGAAACTTCATATAGCAACATGCCAAAGCAGGCCAACATACTAAATGTGTGATCTTGCGAGGTCACTAAGTATTCAAGCAGGAACTTTAGATTCTTTGGTCACCGCCCTGTCACTTCTTTCTTATTGTACATGTTAATAATATGCCTAAAACGTTGTCCTCCGAGTCTACAGGTCAGTCTGGGGATGGCCATACCCACCTCAACGGCTTCTGAACACAAAGCATAAATGTTGGACCCTTCTGTCGACTCCACCCACCTGCAAACTTAGCAGCAACACACACACAGATAACTGTGGCCTCAGTGTTTACCCCTCTCCATATTGCATACAACATATGTTTAACCATATTTGAATTTTTTGAGAAAATGGAAACATTGTAGAGGCTGAAACAGACTGAAACTGGTAAAACATTCCATGTTTTCCTCATTGTGAAAATTATGAAATTTGGATGTTTGTGTGGTAGCCAGTTTGCAGTTGACTCGTGGTAACCATTGCCACCTTTTTACATGATAATCATGAAATTGAAATTACTTGGTGAATGTTTTGCATTACTTATCCTTGAACAGTGTGAATAAGGACAGGTCCCACTATGGTTCAGATATCAGTCCTCAGATTCTGGTTAGGCTCACCCCCCTGTACTTAAATCTAGTCTCTAACTGAAATTTGATTTGGCCCTATCGTATGTCTGATGACTGTACATAATATAGTGAAACGTTTAGCTTTAACGCACGTATTCACTCATCTGAGGTCATCTTTGTTACTTTGGCTGCTCTTTTGCAGCTAAGCCCACCTGACGTCCGAACAGTATGGGTTTCCTGCTGGGTTTCACTCTGTCGATTGCTGGCGTAACCCTCTTTCAAAGGAGAGTGAGCTGGGCGGAGAGGGAGGGAGAGCATTGAAGCAGCTTTGCAAGCCATCTGGACACTTGTGTGGCATTACCAGATAAAACGCAAGCTGATAATGAGTCGTCAACAGTAGTTTGTGTGTGTGTGTCCTCCCCCTCCAAAGTCTCTTTTTAACCAGATCTTCATTACGAGTGAGTGATTCAGCGTTTGGCAGCCTGGTTTGTGTGTGAAATAGGGTTTTGTGTGTGTGTGTGGCAAGCTGCCTAGAGTAGGATTATTCTGCCTCAGAAATACCACACGGCATTTGTTCCTGTGCTCTTCATTCTCTCCCTCTTTCTCCTCCTCCACCTCACTACTATTCTATCCTATCCCCTCCTTCAACTGAGACTTTAACCTGGAAGGTTAAAAGTATTACCCTTTCCAAAAGTCACATTTTTGTTACTTTTTATTTGTACAATAAAGTTGACCACACAGTACTTAGCCCACGGATTGTTCGGATTCCATCTTTGAAGGTTTGCAGTGAATAATTTCCCCTCAGAAATAGCTCCATGTTTGTATACAACGGCACGTCTCATCTCCAGTTCAACCACTCCATCCATATCTACCACTCCATTTTCACACTCGCTCTCTCCCAAAGCTTCCACCCTCCCCATCTGCCTCACTACAGGCCCTTTTCTCACAGCCAACCCAGTAGAGTGGTGCTGACGTCAGTGGCTCTCTCACACACACACACACACACACACACTGACGGTAAAAAGCTTGCAGGATTGGCTTGCACCGTTTGGTGAGATGTTCTATTGAGACCCAGTGAGGAGGGTTGAGAACCCTGCAGTCTTGGCAGGCTTCGATGTGATACAACGCAAGTCCTGCCTCGGTCTACTACGCCACCACTCAACCTCTGCACATACAGACACACACTGCTGTTAAATACTCATATACTATATGTTAATCTTGATTCTTAAAATTAATATATATCTGCAGATGCCTTAGCTGCACATAACCCACATACCAGGTGCACAAGCTGCACACACACACTCCGCAAATACACACAGTTGCATAAACAACTACTGTATGCAAGCACATGCTGTAATCACATACATTCAAATCCCAGTTCCCCACCCACTCCTAAGGTGTATTGGGAAGTGTCCTGCTGGACCTCCAGACAGCTTTGGCCCTGGGTTCTAGCTCCAGACGGGCGGACTGGAACCAAAAATTGGCTACAGATCCACCTCTTTTTTTATTTTAATTTGTGATACAGCCTGGAATCGAACCAGGGTCTGTAGTGACACCTCTAGCACTGAGATGCAGTGCCTTAGACCGCCACGCCACTCCGGAGCTCTAAGCTCCTGGCCCAGCACAGTTGAACGATTCTGCCTGACCCTCTATATCAGGGTTCCTCAGCCCATGGGCCGAATTTGTGCCCCGGGTGGTTTTATTTGGCCCCCCAAGTTTTTTTTTTTTTTTATCTCCAAGTAATTTTAATTTTGGAAATCTGTTCCGAAGTATTCCCACAAATAATAGAGAGACACGTGATCATATACAAATGTAAGCAAGATTTGAAATTATTGTTTTAATCAAATATCTGTTTGGGCTTCTTGCAGTCAATTTGAGTGACCCAGGATTCAACTCCCAGAGCTCCACCAGTACTGGGGCTAGAGATGCAGTAGGCCAGGGTCATGGATCAGGAGCTGGGTGGGCCAGGGCAACGAGTGAAGGCCACACAGAGTATAGAGACACGGAAGAGATTGCATGGGAGAATGTTCTCATTGAAAATAAATTACACTTGTTTTTGGATTCTGGAATTGACACCAACCCTGGTACACAGCTACAGTAATACAAAATGGTCATCTGTGTCAATGCATGTAGAATTAGTTCCCGTAATGTGCTCTGCTCTAAAATGGAAAATGTGAGGACAATTATTTGATGACAGCACTGTACAGTGCATTTGGAAAGTATTCAGACCCTATGACTTTTTCCAAATATTACGTTAGCCTTATTCTAAAATGGATTAAATTGTCCCCCCCCATTATCTACACACAGTATTAAAAATAAAAAACTGAAATATAGCATTTACATAAGTATTCTGACCCTTTACTCAGTACTTTGTTGAAGCACCTTTGGCAGCGATTACAAACTCGAGGCTTCTTGGGTATGACGCTACAAGCTTGGCACACTTGTATTTGGGGAGTTTCTCCCATTCTTCTGCAGATCCTCTCAAGCTCTGTCAGGTTGGAGAGGACCTATTTTCAGGTCTCTCCAGAGTCTGTGTGCTTAGAGTCATTGTCTCTTTTGGAAGGTGAACCTTCGCCCCAAGTCTGAGGTCCTGAGCAGTCTGGAGCAGGTTTTCATAAAGGATCTCTCTGTACATTGCTCTGTTCATCTTTCCCTCGATCCTGACTAGTCTCCCCACATCATGATGCTGCCAACACCATTCTTCACCATAGGGATAAAAATGGACCAGTCCATAAAGGCCTGATTGGTGGAGTGTTGCAGAGATGGGAGAACCTTCCAGAAGGACAACCATCTACACAGAGGAGCTCTGCCAGCGACCATTGGATTATTTTGCTCTGACATGCACTGTCAACTGTGGGACCTTATATAGGTGTGTGCCTTTCAAAATCATGTCCAATCAATTGAATTTACCACAGGTGGACTCCAATCAAGTTGTAGAAACATCAAGGGCAATCAATGGAAACAGGATGCACCTGAGCAAAATTTTGAGTCTCATAGCAAAGGGTCTGAATAATTCAGTAAATGTGAAATGCTTATATTTAATACATTTGCAAACATTTCTAAAAACCTGTTTTTGCTTTGTCATTATGGTGTGTTGTCTGTAGATAAGGTGAATAAGGCTGTAACAATGTGGAAAATGGGAAGGAGTCTGAATATTATGCTTCTGAACTTATGCTTCTGAACATACTCTGAATGTACTGTATATTGTATATTGACGCAAATGTAGAAATAAAAATCACTCCTAAGAATCAAGAGGCCACAGGGCATTTATTTGTTCAGAAGTTATGCGAGGGACACAGAAACATCACAGCAGTCACTTTAGCAGAGCTTGGTTACGGTGACGACACTGTTTTGATCTCAACATGTCCATCAAGGTATACATTCATATCCATAAATAGGTTGTCATGTCACTTGAGAAAAGGGTTTTCATATCTGTCCTCTGATTACCCTAGCATATCGACTCTACAGTTAAGACTACTTTCAGTTTTACATTCAATCCATCAGGAATGTCATTCAGAAGCATAATGTTGGTTGTATCATACAAGAAAAGAAGGTACGGGGTTAGAAATATCATGTCATTCTAGTATATTTCTTATACTTCCCTTAAATGCTCACATACTGATATTTTCTACACCACAGCACAGTGAAATGCATGCAGGAAAAGAGGACAAAGTATTTTCTTTTAACCTGGTTTTCCTCTACGGTGAAAATCCAACTCATCGACAGGTTGAGGGTAAAAAATGTTTTAAAAGGTTACCGCGAACTACGATCATACATGCCGTAGTATCTTATTAACTGGACAATTCAAATAACATCCACAAAATAGTAATGCAGACAGACAATATCTACTTTACTTTCAAATGACTGCACGTGTCAGGGGTGCCCTCTGTCACCACAACCTATTCATGTGTATTAGGACAGATTGTCAGGACAGTTTCCCTCTAACTGGTTGATACAAAGAAATAGACTCTACATATATTGTGCAGTATACAGCTTGAAATGTGTCAAGAAACCCTCTGTTAATGAGTGGTCCTAATGAGCTTTTTCCAGTCTAGACAATGAACCTGTCTTGAGTTTGATTGACCCTTGATTGTCATCAAGATACATTTCTCGTGAATATCAAACGCATCGGAGTAGTCTTTGAACACTTTCCAATGCTTGTGTTGTCCTTTGAAAATATATTTGATAGTGAAGTCCATTTTCTGAACAGACATCCAAAAGACAGCTGTTAATGTATGAAATATCTGACGTGTCCTTGGAACTAAGAGCTTGAGTGAAGGTGTATTTTCAAAGAGACTTCTGTTGCAGCCTTGTCATTCCCCAGTACATACAATCTGCATGTCTCACATCATCATTCAATATCAGGGTTAAGATCAACCCATTCTTGGTGTCTTAGATGATTCTGTCTGGTGAGCAGTTGTCCGAGCAAGAGCATGACTTGACAAAATGGGATTACCTGAGAGTACAATATTGAGCTTTCAAACATTGGCTTTGTCAAATTGTCCTATCGGTCATTATTACTCATTATTTAGCACGGTCTCATCTTCAAAGCTGAGACAAGTTAAAGTCTGGGGGTCTCCTATAGAGTCAATAAGTGTGTGGGGGGTCTGTTTGTGTTATCCCCTCACACACATGGGCGGTCTTCGGACGGAGTCAGTGGACTGCAAGGAGGGACTGTGCTGAGGGACCGGAAGGCAAAAATTGAGGGATCGTAGGCATACCTGGGTGGAGGGCGAGTCCCAGTAAAGTTCTGTGGACAGAAAAAGAGAGAGTATGGTTACCCAAAGGAAGGAATGATTAGTGTTTTGGCTACTCTGTTTTTTTTTTTTTATCCTCTATGAATCTGGGTAGATGGAAAGAGCAGGGCTTACCCTGCTTCTCTAGGCATTGGTTAGTGGTAATATACTGGTCAGCCACCACTACTGTAGCTAGGTCAGAGTCCGAGGCTAATGTGATGCTAGCTGGTGCCCTCGTACAGAGCCAAGATTCACAGTAGGCAGAAGATAACTATTTATGGGATGGAGCCCTTTCATTCACTAGTCTGTATGGAGTAGAAACTAAGGCAACCATTTACACCGAGTTGTCCCTATGCCACGGAGTTACCCTAGAACGACTTTGGTAATCATTCCTTTGCATCCAGAATAACTGCAGATAGGGTACATAAAGCAAAACTGAAACTCAATTTCTAACTAAATTCTGCTTCAAATGAGCTTAGAATAAATACTTTAATGACTTTGAATAGTGACGCCAAGAACTGAAACATTCCCGGTAACTACATCTGATATTTCTGCAAGTGAATGACAAATGTAACCAAAACCACAGACATGCAGGAAGAGGACTGAATGGAAAAGTATGATATTTAATTTCTACATTTTCAATTAGACTTTATATTCATAACAGGGCTAGTGACGTAACACTGTTCCACTGCATACTGTACAGAGCCCTGGGCAGGACTCTCACTCTTCTCTGTTATGAAGGACTGCAGGGTCTGTCTAAAATTAGCCCCAGTTGTTTTCCCCTCGACAGGAAATGGCTTCGTGTAATTTGGCAGTGAGGCAGCACTTTCTCCGGCCGAGTGGAAGTTCTAGGGTGAAAGATTGACCTACAGTATCACAAGGCCCCACACACCGTAATCAGGAACTGGCCTCCGTGGATAGAGGGCAAACAGAGGAGAGAGAGTCTGGGGTTTATGCGATTCATTCTATCATTTCATCATCCTCCTTTCCCTCTTTTAATCCCTCCCTCAACCTGGACCCGTTTCTCCAATCTCCACCCCCCTCCCCCCCCTTCAGTATCATATTTCTCTGCCTTCTCTATCACCTCAATATAGTGTACATGCTGTTACAGTAATGTGCCGACTTCCACATAAAGTGTAAAGTCCATTAAAAGTTAAATAAAGCTCTGCTCTACAATACCTTGGGGTAAGTTTTTCTGACCAGCAGCTCTAATAAGCTGTCATTTGTCTCCTCTTCACTCCCGTATCCTGACCTGAGCCTGGATCAAAGCACACTAACATTGCCAACTAGCATGATAACGCTAACTTTAAATGGACACATTGAAGTGCTGCCAGTCTCACATCTCTTAACAGGAGTCTAATCCAGCTCTCCATCCCTCTGTCTCGAACTTGCTCTTCCACACACACTCCCCCCTCTCTCTTCCCCCTCCTCTTCGGGGGCTGAAACCAGACACTTGTCTTGGCGGCTCCATCCCTGGGAAAGAGCTCTCTCCACCTCCCACTCTCTCCCACCCCAGAGTTTAAGTTTCAGGAGTAGGGGAGAGTGGGGTAAGTTGAGGTGAAGAGTTAGTTAAGCCACCCCTTGTTACTAGGAAAGCATAAACAAAATGGAGTCTGTGAAGGAAGAAACCACATGGAAGAAGTGGTAAGCAAGTTGTCCAACAAACAGACTTTCACCAAGTCAAATTAAGTCATTGTTATAGGCTTCATGATGCTTGTATCTAAACCAAAGTAGATTGTTTTAAGATTGTTTTGTTCATCAGTTGGTGTCTCGACAAGCTTCAATATGAAGTCTTAAACCTAGCATGAAAGTGTATCCTTGTAGTTGTGTCGGCTAATAGTCAGATTGGCTTAATTTACCCCAAGGCAAACAATGGCCACCGTACCCAATACAAATGATTACATAGTTTTTGTGATAATATGCATAGTATTTTTGCAATAGGTCATGCATTTGAACTCGAGATTTTTATTGTTACAGAGCAGACATCATGCCCTGTATATGCAAACGTAAAACAATCAGGGGTCTAGCTCCCCTTGAGGTTCTTGAGAGAGTACATTTGAGCAGCAGCAAGGGATGAAAAAAAGACTGAATGAGAATGACGAGGTACATTGACAAAAAAGAAAACAAACATATACAGTGCATTCGGAAAGTATCCAGACCCCTTGACTTCTCCACATTTTGTTATGTTACAGCCTCACTCTAAAATGGATACACACAATCTCAATATACACACAATCGACCCTTTATTCAGTACTATGTTGAAGTACCTTTGGCAGCGACTACAGTTTTCTTGGGTATGACGCTACAAGCTTGGCACACCTGTATTTGGGGAGTTTCTCCCATTCTTCTCTGCAGATCCTCTCAAGCTCTCTCAGGTTGGATGGGCAATGTCGCTGCACAGCTATTTTCAGGTTTCTTTAGAGAAGGTGAACCATCGCCTCAGACTGAGGTCCTGAGACGGTTTTCATCAAGGATCTCTCGTTCATCTTTCCCTCGATCCTGACTAGTCTCCCAGTCCCTGCAGCTGAAAAACATCCCCACAGCATGATGCTGCCAACACCATGCTTCACCGTAGGGATGGTGCCAGGTTTTCACCAGATGTGACATTTGGCATTCAGGACAAAGAGATCAATCTTGGTTTCATCAGACCAGATAATCTTGTTTCTCATGGACGGAGTCCTTTAGTTGTCTTTGGCAAACTCCAAGCGGACTGTTATGTGCTTTTTACTGAGGAGTGGCTTCAGTCTGGCCACTCTACCATAAAATGCCTGATTGGTGGAGTGCTGCAGAGATGGTTGTCCTTCTGGAAGGTTCCTCCATCTCCACAGAGGAACTCTGGAGCTCTGTCAGAGTGACCATCAGGTTCTTGGTCACCTCACTGGCCAAGGCCCTTCTCCCCCGATTGCTCAGTTTGGCCGGGCTGCCAGCTCTAGGAAGAGTCTTGGTGGTTCCAAACTTCTTTGGAGGCCACTATGTTCTTGGGGACCTTCAATGCTGCAGAAATGTTTTGGTACCCTTCCCAATATCTGTGCCTTGACACAATCCTGTCAACAGACAATTCCGTCGACCTCATGGCTTGGTTTTTGCTCTGACTTGCACTGTGTACTGTGGGACCTTATATAGACAGGTGTGCCTTTCCAAATCATGCCAATCAATTGAATTTACCACAGGTGTACTCCAATGAAGTTGCAGAAACATCAAGGACAATCAATCGAAACAGGATGCACGTGAGCTCAATTTCGAGTCTCATAGCAATACTTATGTAAATAAATACTTATGTTTATTTTTGATAAATTTGCTAAACTAATCTTAACCCGTTTTCACTTTATGGGGTATTGTGTGTAGATTGGATGAAATTGGTTTTTCCTCATCATTTTAGAATAAGGCTGTTATGTAACAAAATGTGAAAAAAGTCAAGCGGTCTGAATACTTTCCGAATGCACTGTACCTGTGCGAAAGAGAGGCTCTGATGACAGAGTCTGCTAAACCTATTAAGAATCACGTGAACCAGTTTCATGGACTTAGTAGCCTCAAATGCAGAGAAGTTGCCTATGAATTGGCACATCGAAAAAACATCCCTGTCCCAGACAACTGGTCAAGAAATGGAAGGGTAAGTGATATTCAACAGAGATCTATATCTGCAAGTAGGAATACATGTAAGATACAATACAATATACCACACCCCAATTCCATGAATCAGAGGAGGCTGGTGGGAGGAGCTATAGGACAGGCTCATTGTAATGGCTCCTCCCACCAGCCCCATACCCGGGGTAAGTTGTGTCAAGAGACCACTTTTTTGGGACAAGCTATGTTTTCAAAACTAATTCTTATTATTTACAGGGATACACAACATCCTGAAATCTAGTGTCTCTCCTGGTCCCATGCCAGGAAAAAGAGAGAATTAGGTTAATGTAGAAAAAGGGAGAGGGCGAAAGAGCAAGAGAGAAAGACCGAGGCAGGGAGAAAGGGAAAAAGAGACATGTAGGGGGAGTTAAAGGGGAGAGTAACAAGGAGAGCAAGCGGGTGAGGAGGGAGGGTGAGAGAGTGGTGAAGAGAAAGAACAGGGGGTAACAAGAGATGGAGAGAGAAAGAAAGCGTTGTGCATCCCCAAAATCGCTCA
Organism: Hucho hucho; assembly: GCA_003317085.1. Lineage (NCBI taxonomy): Eukaryota > Metazoa > Chordata > Actinopteri > Salmoniformes > Salmonidae > Hucho > Hucho hucho. Next base: position 168,012 of record QNTS01002512.1, on the reverse strand, counting down.
AAATATCTACTGTACTACAAAATGCTGTGTCTGGAAAATAACCATTACCAAGAGTCATCATTAACAACAAAAACAACAATGAGAGGAGGAGAACATCATCTCTGTAACAGAGGAACACAACACAGAGCAGGTCGGGCTCAACATGGAAAGTGACTTCATCCCTGGTGATACAACACAGGGCAGCCACATACACACTCCATCTCTCTTCTTCTATCACTTTGAAAGACGAGCCTCAATTATTTATTTCAGTCAGCGCTTAGACACAGCGAAAGTAGCGTTCACCCACATAGAAAGGGTTAGACTATACGTGCAAAATTGTAACCCGAGTGTCTGTCTGTGCTGACACCAATGGCGTGTCATAAACGTGTGTATGCGACCCACACAGAGAATACGGTAACTTTCCCGCCACACTCTATGAGTCTTTCTGGACTGTGCTGGTTTGACTCAACTCGAGGTGCCTAGCCTGCCTCCCCCCACACCTTACAGAACCCATGGCCCACACACACGTACCCTGCTGGTCACACATGGCGATCCCAAAACACCCTAGTGGTCTCAGCACTGAGATCATTTTTAGAGCTAGTGTACATAACTTGCATAGCTTGCATCTTCACTGAGCCATTGCAATAAAATATCCTTTAACTAGTGTCACTTGCCCCACTCCCGACACTACCCGGTGAAATGTGAGGCGCCAAATTCAAAATCCAAAAGTTTAATTATTAAACATCCACCAATATACAAGTGTTCCATACTCATCAAAAGCTCTGTTTCTTGGCAATATCACAGCGTTGTCAGATTTCAAAAAGGCTTTACGGCGAAAGCACAACATTTGATTGTTTGAGGGTAGCACCTCACATACTTTTCCCATAGCCATGAATTCATTAGCCAGCTTGGCACACACACAACACATTTCACAGCAAAAACAAATCAATTACCTGTTGAAGAACTTCTGCTGAGGTCTTCCTAAGTGTCCAACGAAGACAATNTTCTCGAGACTGTTGACATCCAGAGGAAGCGATAGGTACTGCATTCATATGCCCTTATATGGGCATTTTCATGAGGGAGGGGTTCCAAATGAGGCACTCTGTGAAAACCACTTTCTCCAGGACAGAAATTCCTCGGGGTTTCGCCTGCCATATCCGTTCTGTTTTACTCACAGACAAATGGTTAACAGTTTTGGAAAATTCAGAGTGTTTCCTATCCAATGGTACCAAATATGTGCATATCCTATTTTCTGGGCCTGAATGGGAGGCATTTTACTTTGGGCACGCCAGGCTCTCCAAAACGGTCACCTCGTGTGCTCATCCCTAAGAAGTTCAAATCAAATCAATGTTTGTTTGTTCTATGTTTCTATGTTTCACTCCAAGAAGTTAACCCAACCCCTCTGAATGAGAGAGGTGCGGGGGGCTGCCATAATCGACATCCACGTCTTTGGCGCCCAGGGAACAGTGGGTTAACTGCCTTGCTCAGGGGCAGAACAGATTTTTTTACCTTGTCAGCTCGGGGATTCGATCCAGCAACCTTTCGGTTACTGGCCCAACGTTCTAACCACAATAATGGGTGAGTCCGCTGTGTAGTAACAGGCCAAAAACTAAAATGTCCCCAGGACCAGTTTATTTTTTATTTTTTTTTACATACACCAGATACAGTAGGTTCAGTGAAATGTGTTGTTTTACAGGGTCAGACATAGTAGTACGGCGCCCCTGGAGCAAATTAGGGTTAAGTGCCTTGCTCAAGGGCACAGAGATTTTTCACCTTGTTGTGTATTCGAACCAGCGACCTTTCAGTTACTGTCCCAACGCTCTAACCACTAGGCTACATAAGAAACACTGGTTTAGATAAGTGTCAAATATATGCCTCACATTCTTCCTCCAAAGGACATTTCTATGGAAAGACCAAGGTAGCCATTAGTACTTGCCTTCAACCCTCATTCTTTCCTTCAAAAGGACCCAGTTTGGAAACTATACTCAGGACCTGCAATGTTCTGTACGTTTCATCTGAGATGTCACTGAATATACCTCAGTTGTACTTCTGGTGGAATTGTACAAAAATGTAAAATGACTGGGGTCCCAAGGAACTTATTAAATTCTATACTGTTTCCCTGTTCACTCCTAGAAAAACAGACAATCAGCTTGGTCAATAATGTGACTCATTACCATGGGTTTTTAATCACTGGGTATTCATGCATTCTTTTCCATACCTATTTCTAGGTTTGCCTCTTGTGGATCCCTTCATTACCATGACTTCAAGGAGGAAGTCAAGGTAAGCCACACATAGGGTGCATCATATTGGATATGTATGGGTGTGCTTCACCATGTCCGGGCCTTTGTTTTCTACTGTATTATTGACTATGTTTGTTTCACTCCATGTGGAACTCTGTGTTGTTGTATGTGTCGAACTGCTTTGCTTTATCTTGGCCAGGTCGCAGTTGTAAATGAGAACTTGTTCTCAACTGGCCTACCTGTATTATG
>QNTS01002512.1:127721-164999 GCA_003317085.1 Hucho hucho | reverse complement strand
TGTATTATGACATCATATAGAACTACCTGGTTAAATAAAGCTGTATTATGACATCATATAGAACTACCTGGTTAAATAAAGCTGTATTATGACATCATATAGAACTACCTGGTTAAATAAAGCTGTATTATGACATCATATAGAACTACCTGGTTAAATAAAGCTGTATTATGACATCATATAGAACTACCTGGTTAAATAAAGGTGAAATAAATAAAAAAAATTGTAAACAACTGGAGACAATTTTTGGAGAAGGGTTGTTGACACAGCAGCACCACTGTAGATAGCAAAATAGTGTAGAAGCCAGGGTCGCTGGCAAACGTGTGGCGAGCTGGCATTTGCCCCGCTCTTTCAATCAGGTGTGGCAGACAAGTTTCAGTACTTTCATTACAGCTGACATCCACTGGCATGATTTCAAACATCATGGTAATAGCCCATTTAATTCCAGTCGTATCTTTAGATAAAGTGGTAGCCTACTAAATTGTAGGGTAAATACTTTGCTGAAATTGACTTTTCCCTAAAAGGGACTCTTTTCCATAATTTCCAATGTTGCCCTGATCCCATCCCTACAATTTACTTTATTAGTTGTGTTTAAACGTAATTGTGTTAGAATCCCACTCACTGTTTGCATCGTTGTTTGTCCTAGCGTACACAAGCTCTGGCAGCGTTAGGTCTTGTGCTCTTCTCAGACCACCCCACAGTCCATTCGGAGGAGCAGCCTGATCCTGTGCCCAACCGCTCTGCCTCCCCTGGGCATTAAGTGTCCTTGCTGCATCCCTGGTCATTCACTTCATTCATCCTCCCTGTGTCATTACTTTCATCATACTTTTGCCTCCTTTGCAATTGTTCTATTGTATTATTGACTGTATGTTTGTTTATTCCATGTGTAACTGTTGTTGTTTGTGTCGCACTGCTTTGCTTTGCTTTATCTTGGCCAGGTCGCAGTTGTAAATGAGAACTTGTTCTCAACTAGCCTACCTGGTTAAATAAAGGTGAAAAAAATAAATACATTTTCAGTTTTATATAATTTTTGTTCACGATATGGTCTCACCACATTCTACCTCTTGCTTGTATTAGTAATATCTGGGTTTAAAGACTGATTCTGTTCGTTTTTCCTGATATATTCTTCACAAGCAATACTAAGTTGGAGTTGTACACATTTCTTGGAAGTGACGGCTTCAAGCCTGACTAATGTGTCTTAGTATGAACAGAGGGATTTAATCATTTGTCTGAAGACATAAGGAAAGCAGATATGAATAATACAATTCAAAAGTTTTTCTTTTGGCTTTGTCGTTATTGTTTTGTCTTAAATTGGGGAAGGGTGGGGGAGGAAGAGAATCACCACCCTTGAAATAGAAACCGGTCACATATTTCAGTGTTGTTGTTTGCTGTCACTAACCTAACATTAAGCTGGTCCAGTGGGTAAGTGTAACAGGAAGAGCATGACACATTGTATTGGGGTGGGCTATGTTGTTGTAGCTAGACAGTATTTTGCCTAGGCATCAAGATTACATATTGTCTTTGACTTATCTAGTGTCATCAGTAACAGCTATAAGACAGCAGATCATTATGAGACATGGGAATTGTTCATGTACATTTTTGCTTTTGGGCTGATACCTGCCAGGATGAATAGTTTCTTCCAGATAGCCTGTAATGTCTTCCTCATTACCTAAAATAAAATCAACCTACTAATTAAGCATATGGCCATGGACTAACAAAGGACACCAAGGAAGGTTTTCTCCTTGGCATTATTGAGACAAACCTGAAGGAAACAACAAGTTGAGTCTTCAGTTCCACATTACGCCAGTAGAGGTCATTCGTAACATAAATGAGACGAATTTAACAGATGACTTTGGTGAAATTGTACTACCATGGCAAATCATAGTAGTGTTGATCCATTGCAAGCTATATACCTCAGTGGTTGATAGATAATTACTTAGCTTTACCACAAATGTATTTATTTGTATTTACTTTCCATTCAAGGATTGCTCCAGTAGAGGCAAGCATGGTAGGCTACTGTTAGGTCTGAAAGACGGTGGGTTGCGGTCACAAGGTTTTGACTGCATAAGGAACGTCAGGGCTAGTTGTGGTCATGCAACTAGTGAGCTGGTGTATAATATGATGGACAGAATGGCAGCTAGCTAGATCAATACATTTGGTGATCAAAATAACATATTTGAACAATGTCAAATCAAAGAAACTGTAGTGGAGATGTGGGTGAGAGGAGAGCAATCCGCACAAGCGCAGTGGCTCAGCCACGAGCTCAGCCATCTACACATTTTTCACAACTAGATAACAGGTTTGTGGCTAAATCATTATGCTAACGCATAAACTCTCACCATTCCACCCAGCTGCTAAAGTTACCCGACGCTAGCTAGCCAGCCCCGACAGAAGCGCAAAATAATCAATAATATATTTAAAAAGTGATCATTACTTATTTATTCAAGTTAACAGTGTCAAGGACTCTGTTTTATTTTTTAATTTTATATTCTTTAACTAAAAATAAGAACAAATTCTCATTTACAATGAACAAATGTGCGCCGCCCCCTATGGGACTCCAAATCATGGCTGATTGTTATACAGCCTGGAATCAAACCAGGGTCTGTAGTGACGCCTCTAGCACTGAGATGCAGTGCCTTAGACCACTGCACCACTCGGGGGCCCACATTTTTCTATCCTTGTGGGGATCAGAAGATTAATCTAAACTCACCCGAATCTTTATGGTCCGTGTTTTCCCACCACAGTTCTTTTTCAGGAGCATTTTCTGAGGGGAAGAAATGAGAAAGAATGATCAGCAAACATCCCTCTTTAAACCAACCTTATCCCTCAGCATACTGTCCCATGTCTTACTGAAACATTTAAAAACACACCTGAATAATAATAATAATAATAATAATAATAATAATAATAAAAATAATGAATTTATTTGTATACCCCATTTCATACAAAGAATGCAGCTTAAACTGCACACTTAGAGGGCAGTTTACAGTGGCTTGCAAAAGTATTCACCCCCAATGCCAAGGGGGGTGAATACTTTCGCAGGCCACTGTATTCCTCCAAGAGCAACCAATGGGTTTCATTGACAATTAGAAGTAAATTCATATATTCGATGATGTCACAGCAACTGAACATTGTGAGTCAATAATTATAAATCAAGAAAGTGACGCAAGTGCAGCTGCTGCTAAACCAAACAAGCCAGTCAACGAAGCTTATAATATCCTGTCAAAGACTACTTCTCAGTCCAAGTTAGAATGTAAACGCAAGACTCCTGCTGTTGTGGAGGGAGGGAGATTTGGTACAGTGCCTTGCGAAAGTATTCACCCACTTGGCATTTTTCCTATTATGTTGCCTGACAACCTGGAATTAAAATAGATTTTTGGGGGGTTTGTATCATTTGATTTAAACAACATGCCTACCACTTTGAAGATGCAAAATATTTTTTATTGTGAAACAAACAAATAAGACAAAAAAAACAACTTGAGCGTAGCATAGCTATTCACCCCCCCAAAGTCAATACTTTGTAGAGCCACCTTTCGCAGCAATTACAGTATGTCTCTATAAGCTTGGCACATCTAGCCACTGGGATTTGTGCCCATTCTTCAAGGGAAAACTGCTCCAGCTCCTTCAAGTCGGATGGGTTCCGCTGGTGTACAGCAATCGTTAAGTCATACCACAGATTCTCAATTGGATTGAGGTCTGGGCTTTGACAAGGCCATTCCAAGACATTTACATTATTCCTCTTAAACCACTCGAGTGTTGCTTTAGCAGTATGCTTAGGGTCATTGTCCTGCTGGAAGGTGAACCTTCGTCCCAGTCTCAATCTCTGGAAGACGGAAACAGGTTTCCCCTCGAGAAGTTCCCTGTATTTAGCACCATCCATCATTCCTTCAATTCTGACCAGTTTCCCAGTCCCTGCCGATGAAAAACACCCCCACAGCATGATCCTGCCACCACCATGCTTCACTGTGGGGATGGTGTTCTCGGGGTGATGAGAGGTGTTGGGTTTGTGCCAGACATTTTCCTTGATGGCCAAAAGGCTACATTTTAGTCTCATCTGACCAGAGTACCTTCTTCCATATGTTTGGGGAGTCTCCCACATGCCTTTTGGCAAACACCAGACGTTCTTGCTATTCTTGCTATTCTTTTTAAGCAATGCCTTTTTTCTGGCCACTCTTCCATAAAGCCCAGCTCTGTGGAGTGTATGGCTTAAATGTCCTCTGGACAGATACTCCAATCTCCGCTGTGGAGCTTTGCAGCTCCTTCAGGGTTATCTTTGATCTCTTTGTTGCCTCTCTGATTAATGCCCTCCTTGCCTGGTCCGTGAGTGTTGGTGGGTGGCAGGTTTGTTGTGGTGCCATATTCTTTCTATTTTTTAATAATGGATTTAATGGTGCTCCGTGGGATGTTCAAAGTTTTGGATATTTTTTTTTATAACCCAACCCTGATCTGTACTTCTCCACAACTTTGTCCCTGACCTGTTTGGAGAGTTCCTTGGTCTTCATGGTGCTGCTTGCTTGGTGGTGCCCTTTGCTTAGTGGTGTTGCAGACTCTGGGGCCTTTCAGAACAAGTGTATATATACTGAGATCATGTGACAGTTAAATAAAGTCCACCTGTGTGCAATCTAACTAATTATGTCACTTCTGAAGGTAATTGGTTGCACCAGATCTTATTTAGGGGCTTCATAGCAAAGGGGGTGAATACATATGCACGCACCACTTTTCCGTTTGTTATTTTTTTGAATTATTTTAAACAAGTAATTTTTTTAATTTCCAATTTTGACTATTTTGTATATGTCCATTACATGAAATCCAAATAAAAATCTATTTAAATGACAGGTTGTAATGCAAAAAATAGGAAAAATTCCAAGGGGGATGAATACTTTTGCAAGGCACTGTATGGACCTCACATGCCCAACCCCCTTTAACCTTCCCAACAATGTTTGTACAGTCCGTTTAGTAGTTGAAAGTTTGGTGATCATTAAATAGCTCTTCAATGTGCTCTGCATCATCCCTGAAACCTTATATGCATTTCTGTCATTTGAGGACCATAAAGGATATTCCGTTTTTTTTCAAGGCGCACAGTTATGAACTTAATGCATATCTGACAGACCAATCATTTGTGGCCAGCCAGGCAAAAAAGACATCTGCCACAAACTGCTTTGACAATCATTTCCTACAGACAATGGGCCGTGCCACATCTGAGCAATTGGGTTCGGATTACCGTGAGCGCGGTGGATTAGTAGTAGAGACAACACAGCTGTGTGACCCTTTTGACCAATTTAAGAATATTACAAGATTTTTATTTATTTCTTTTATTTAACCTTTAACTAGGAAAGTCAGTTAAGAACAAATTCTTATTTACAATGACGGCCTAGGAACAGTGGGGTAACTCCCTTGTTCAGGGGCAGAATGACAGATTTTACCTTGTCAGGTAAATGACTGTATATTATGTCACACTGTTATGTTGTATGCTGGTTTTAGACTATCACATTTCCTTCTTGCTCAACTACTGAACTGTATCCCTGACAATAGCAAACCCTCTAAATTGCTTCTCCTTTTATTTTAGCAGCCTATTGCAAAGGGGCTACTACTACTAGTCGTTGTTGAAGTGTTTGGATTCATGGTATGTCCTCGCACCGTGCGCTGGCAGTACCATTACTTTCCTTTAAAGAGTTGGGCTAACAGTGTTTAACTCTTTATGTTGCAATTCAGACATCTTGCTATCTGTCGGCAAAGTGACTACAACGTCCTTGATTTGGTGCAGAATTGTAGCATAGTGGGAGTGGGGGGCTCTAGTTGCAAATTTCGGGAAACATAGTTGCAAAATGTACTCTAGGTTTTCTTTTTATGGAGAGAAAGTGTTGTCCACTAAAATAGTTTGTGAGAAAGAACAGAGAAAGGTTGAGATGCAGGAAATTACATTTTAGACATGAAAGACAAACCAGAGGTAGAGAACATTTGATATGAAGGAGGGAGAAGTCTAGACATTTGTTTAGATTGGTAATTTGGAGACTCCAAGAATGCATCCCAAATGGCGCCCCATTCCCTATACAATACATTACTTCTGACCAGGGTCCATAGGGAAGCGCACTTGGAGTTGCCCAACTAAAAATGGTTAATGGGAGAGTATTGTCTGGCAGCTACCTCTGAAGACCCCCCTATTGTTTTCCCTCCAGCACCTCCCATTCCTCTTGACTGAGCTCACATACACACATAAAGATGTAGAAACACACACGGACACACACTCAACGATGCAGATCAGACAGAAACACACAGGCACACACAACCTCATCCTATCCTTTATTTCCCCTAGCCCCTGTCACTGCTACCCACTGTCTCTCATCTGTTCCCTTTTTCCAAAAACAACCATGGACATATGGACCCCTCAAATCCTCCCCTACACACAGACGCATACGCACACTTCCAATATCATAGTCTGTGCCAACGTGGCTATTGGATTTTAACGATCACTGGACCAGCTTCTCTGTGACTCATTAGTCGTTGTCGTTTTCTGTTGTTTATTTAATCCTCTCCTTCTGCCTTGCTGGCTTTTGTGAGAAACGAGGGCAGACATCTGCCGTCCGTGCCTCCCTCATCTCTCCGGACCACCGAGGTGGCAAGCGCCGGGCCATGGATTGTGTGGGTGTGTGTGTGCACGAGAGCAACGCTATTGTGTCCCTTTACCTAATCCCAAACTCAATGTAATGAAGCATAGTCTACAGTCTGGCTGGTGGTACAAGGCTACCCTAATGTAAAGCCTAGTTCTTCAGTGTACTTAATACAGTTTTAGTGATATAACATACTCACACTACTTTCTTGGTCAATTGTCCTTTGTGAAAACCTTCATCAGTTAAATTTAGGTAATTCTTCACTTGAACCCATAACAGATGTGGGTGAGAAAAATAAATAAAAAAAATACACTTGTGTCAAAAAGTCGTCAAAGTGCAATGAGTCATCTTGGAAGATCTGAGGTGTGGTCCACAGACTCCATACCCAAACAAGAGTTGTAACATGGCATCATCGGCTAAAGATAAAGAATGCCCCTTCGAATGGTTAGTCCATCCAAATACAATACTTTCCTGTTTGTTTTATAAGATTGGATGTAGTCTACAGGGAACAGATGGCAATCCACAATAGGTTTTAACCTAACTTTCTGGGAGTAAAAAGGGAGCTGTGGTTATCATGGCTAATTGCTTGAGGCCTAAATTCACATTGAAAACTAGCATACCAAAATAATAAATATATAAAAAGCCCAAAGGGGACTGGGTTGTTCCACGAGTGCCTTTTATGTCACTCAAACTTTGTGTGTAAGTTTGGATAAAGCCCTTAATTTAACAGTTGGATCATCTACACTCTGACTCAAACTAAAGTAAACCATGTTAAAAATTCAACAAGCAGTGTGTTTACATGTAAATAACTTTGTTTCTTTTTTCAAATCCCCCTTTTGGAATATCCCACGTCACGTTTGTCCAACTTCTGGGAAGATTTAACTTCTTAGGGAGCAGCTCCTGAGGTGACGGTTTTGGAGAGTCTGGCGTGCCCAAAGTAAAATGCCTCCCACTCAGGCCCAGAAAATAGGATATGCACATAATTAGTACTATTGGATAGGAAACACTCTGAAGTTTCTAAGAGTGTTAAAATATTGTCTGTGAGTAAAACAGAACAGATATAGCAGGCGAAAACCCGAGGAATTTCTGTCCTGGAAAAACTGTATTTGACACATTGCCTCATTTTGAACCCCTCCCTATTGAAAATGACCATATAAGGGAGTAAGATTTCCATACCCATTGCTTCCACTGGATGTCAACAGTCTCTAGACAGTGTTTTGATTATGTTTAGTTGCTCTGGATGGTAATAGAAGAAGAATTGGGAAGTGGTCACCAGATGTAAACAGAAGAGGATGCGCGTTCACAGGCTTGTGCGCGCTGTGGTTTTTTCCTTTCTTATCGCCCAGTTTATAATCCGGTTGAAATATTATAGTAAATATACATAAAAGTGTTCCTAAGGATACATTATCAATGTTGTTCAAGAACAATGTGAACGCGTTCTCTTCACGGTTCAATGGGTGACTCAATGGTGGATTTTATGATCATAACGCGCCAACCAAACTGAGATTTATGGATATAATACATGACTTTTTCTAACAAAAGAACCATGGATTGTCTTCGTTGGACACTTGGGAAGCCCTCAGCAGAAGTTCTTCAAAAGGTAAGGGATTTTATATTAGCGATTTAATGCGTTTTTTTTAGACCCGCGTTGGGTTATGAATTTATGCTAATGGTTAAATATTGTAGGTGCTACCCTCAAACAATCAAATGTTGTGCTTTCGCCGTAAAGCCTTTTTGAAATCTGACAATGCTGTGATATTGCCAAGAAGCAGAGCTTTTAAAGACTATGCAACACTTGTATATTGATGAATGTTTAATAATTCAACTTTTGGATTATGAATTTGGCGCCTTACATTTCATCGGGTAGTGCTCCCTAAGTAGTTAAAGGCACAGTGATCTTAGTGTATGTAAACTTCTGACCCACTGGAATTGTGATACAGTGAATTATAAGTGAAATAATCTGTCTGTAAACAATTGTTGGAAAAATTACTTGTGTCATGCACAAAGTAGATGTCCTAACCGACTTGCCAAGACTACAGTTTGTTAACAAGATATTTGTGCAGTGGTTGATAAACAAGTTTTAATGACTCCAACCTAAGTGCATGTAAACTTCCGACTTCAACTGTACACACACATATACAGTATACATATACACACACACACACAGCAAAAAAAGAAACGTCCCTTTTTCAGGCCCTGTCTTTCAAAGATTATTTGTTAAAATCCAAATAACTTCACAGATCTTCATTGTAAAGGGTTTAAACCCATGCTTGTTCAATGAACCATAAACAATTAATGAACAAGACACTAACAGCTTACAGACGGTAGGCAATTAGGTCACATTTATGAAAACTTAGAACACTAAAGAGGCCTTTCACCAAAAGAAAGATGCCCAGGGTCCCTGCTCATCTGCGTGAACGTGCCTTAGGCATGCTGCAAGGAGGCATGAGGACTGCAGATGACGCCAGGGCAATAAATTGCAATGTCCATACTGTGAGACGCCTAAGACAGCGCTACAGGGAGACAAGACGGACAGCTGATCGTCCTCACAGTGGCAGACCACGTGTAACAATACCTGCACAGGATCGGTACATCCGAACATCACACCTGCAGGACAGGTACAGGATGGCAACAGCAACTGCACAAGTTACACCAGGAACGCACAATCCCTCCATCAGTGCTCAGACTGTCCGCAATAGGCTGAGAGAGGCTGGACTGAGGGCTTGTAGGCCTGTTGTAAGGCAGGTCCTCACCAGATCTCACCGGCAACGTCACATATGGGCACAAACCCACCGTCGCTGGACCAGACAGGACTGGCAAAAAGTGCTCTTCACTGACGAGTCGCAGTTTTGTCTCACCAGGAGTGATGGTCGGATTCGCGTTTATCGTTGAAAGAATGAGCGTTACACGAGGCCTGTACTCTGGAGGGATCGATTTGGAGGTGGAGGGTCCGTCATGGTCTGGGGCGGTGTCACAGCATCATCGGACTGAGCTTGTTGTCATTGCAGGCAAGCTCAACGCTGTGCATTACAGGGAAGACATCCTCCTCCCTCATGTGGTACCCTTCTTGCAGGCTCATCCTGACATGACCCTCCAGCATGACAATGCCACCAGCCATACTGCTTGTTCTGTGTGTGATTTCCTGCAAGACAGGAATGTCAGTGTTCTGCCATGGCCAGCGAAGAGCCAGGATCTCAATCCCATTGAGCACGTCTGAGACCTGTTGGATCGGAAGGTGAGGGCTAGGGCCATTCTCCCCAGAAATGTCCAGGAACTTGCAGGTGCCTTGGTGGAAGAGTGGGGTAACATCTCACAGCAAGAACTGGCAAATCTGGTGCAGTCCATGAGGAGGAGATGCAGTGCAGTACTTAATGCAGCTGGTGGCCACACCAGATACTGACTGTTACTTTTGATGTTGACCCCCCCCACCCCCCCTTTGTTCAGGGACACATTATTCCAGTTCTGTTAGTCACGTCTGTGGAACTTGTTCAGTTTATGTCTCAGTTGTTGAACCTTGTTATGTTCATAGAAATATTTACACATGTTAAGTTTGCTGAAAATAAACGCAGTTGACAGTGAGAGGACATTTCTTTTTTTGCTGATAGATAGATAGATAAATAATGCATGCGCCCGGCCCGCCACAGGAGTCGCTAGAGCGCGATGGGACAAGGACATCCCGGCCGGCCAAACCCTCCCATAACTCGGACGACGCTGGGCCAATTGTGCACCGCCTCATTTTTATTTATTTAACCTTTATTTAACTAGGCAAGTCAGTTAAGAACAAATTCTTATTTACAATGACAGCCTAAGAACAGTGGGTTAACTGCCTTGTTCAGGGGCAGAACGGCATAATTTTACCATTTCAGCTCGGGGAACGATCTAGCAACCTTTCAGTTACATGGCACAATGCTCTAACCACTAGGCTACCTGCCGCCCCTCATGGGTCTCCCAGTCACGGGGGCGGCTACGATACAGCCTGGTATTGAACTTAGATCTGTAGTGACGGCGCTGCGCCACCTGGGAGGCCCTGGTTCTACTATTTTTGGTACTTGTCTGGTGTTTGTGGTGGAAAACTGAACATAACACATGAACCCTGTTACCCATAAATATATAGGCTACAAATAAGTTCAGACGTTGTGAAGACTGCATTCAATCTCCCTTCCCTGTTTTCCACACAAGCTGATTTAAGATGAAATAGTCAACCCTTTCACTTTTATATAAAAAAAAAATGTAATACCCAAAAGGCGCTCTATGATTGCCAAATACTTGTGAGATTCTATCCAAACCACAGAATACTAGGCTGATTGGAGAATGAACAAAGCTATACTAACGGTTGCTATTTAAGAATTGTAGACGCTGCGTAGTAACACTAACCTGTTGCATTTTCTCCAGGTCCAGACTCGGCCTCCCAACCTCTCCCCCGTAGCTGTGCCTGTGCTTCCTATAGGGAACTGATGACTGGTCAAAGTGGGTCAAGATAATGGGCCTGGCAGCAGGCTGCACCACCTGGAACTGGAGCCGAATGGGGGGCTTGAGGCTGCGAGGCGGGCTAGAGCTAAAGAGCACTGGGCTGGGGGAGGCCTCCAGGCAAGTCCCAGGCTCCAAGGCCACCGCCCCCGGACCACAGCCGAACAGGTCCCGCACCTCCTCGTCGCTGGAGGCACTGCTGTGGTGCTCACCGTGGCGATGGTGCAGCGTCCACTTCCTGCCATCTCCAACGCCGCGGCTGATTCGCTCCAGCTCTTCTTCGGACGAATGGTGGTCCAGAGTTGGGTCTAGAAGGAGGCGTAGGCGACAGAGGCATGCCGGGGAGAGGGGACCCTGGTTGTGTTGTTGGCTGGTGGCCAGAGGGGTGAGGCCACAGTTCCGCCGCCTCTCTGAGGGGGGCGACCAAGAGTATAGGTCAAAGTTGAAGAAGCTTATTGTCTTCTTCTATACTGTGTTACCTAGAAGTTGCTTTATCTGTTAAATGACCATCTTGTACACATCCATGTAACAACGAAGACCATAGACGGCTTGGGTTGGTTTGAGCAAGCGGGCCACATACCTTTATCAATCTGTGCAAGCTCCTGGTTCTCCCCCTCGGAATCATCACTCTCCGCTCCCTCCCCACTGCAATGGTAGGAAATCTAGAAGGAAAGGGTTAAAGGTTAACTATGACATCGGGCAACATATGGCTCTCAACTAGTTAAATGAGTTAGCATCAGTTCAAGCCACTCTTTGGGGCTTTAAGCAACATGGTGGCCCACTGACCCAAAGTTCAAATCAACATGATTTATCTAAAGACTGAAATAAACATTGTGAAGAAATTGTGCAACGTAAAAAAAAGGTCAAAATTAGCGCAACTCTGTTTCGCCTAAACTTGGTCAAATGGCCTATTCTTCCTGAAAAATTCCTTACTCTCAACTTGGAATTTGGAAGATGGATGAAGTTACAAAAAGCTTCAATCTAGGCCAAGTCTGCTCTCCACAAGACAGCCTCTTCAGTTCAAACCTTTGGCAGCTCTTGATGCTGCCATTTCCATGTCCCAGACTGCCCCTTGTGTTGCTCTAAGGAAAAAAACGAGATTTCTGCCTTGTCGTTGGATGTGGCAGTTAGTGATGTTAGTCCCCCATGAGAACACCACCAGTATCACTTCCTCAAACGTCAGAATAAAACTAAGATAACTAAAGAAAACTGTAATTAATTGACGTTTTTGCAGAGGTTTTAGTAGTGCAATTTTACATCTAGCTAAAGGTGTTTGCATTTTTTTTACTTGAGAAATACTGCACCAATGTGTCATCTTATGTTAACAAAGTCAGATCTGATGGGCAGGTCTGTCTCACTGTCTGTGTTCTGCGGTAAGATTGGATAGAGCGCAATCCCAGCAGCCGTGTATCCCGTGTTAGTGAGCAAGTGACCATTGTCGAAATCAAAACACAACCCTCGAGTAAGTCATGAACTCACAAAACTCAGTTTTGGACGAGACTGACTTTATGAACAAAATTATCCTATTCACATTTTGTAGTAAATTGTGACACTAGAATAAATGTTTGACTAATATCAATGCCACATTATATATTTTTTCAGATAGGAATTTTATTGCCATCCGTTGTGCTTTAAGAGCATTTTCCTTTTGAGGAGTCTACGACAACAAAAGGAGAGAAACCCAGCAGACTGCAGCGCTAAGAGTTAAGTAACGCACCACACTGAGTGAGGCCAGGCCGAGCAACTGCCATCTGTGCTCACATGCACACACAGACTCAACACCTCCCCTTCCTACTGAAGCACTTCAAACAGTGAAAAGGAGAAAGAGAAAGGAACCAGTGCTCCTCGAGCAAGCCGCATACACTACTTGTGATAAACCCGCACCCTCTAAGTACCTTTACAATCAACGGTAAAGACCTGCAAGTCTGTGAATCAGTCAAAATTCTTAGTCATTGTACAAAAGAATCTGCAGTGGGACGAATAAGTAACATTCATGGTTAGAAAGAGAAACAAGAAATTGTTCTTCCTACGCAAACTAAAAAGGTTCAATGTGCCAAAGGCTGAACTGGCAGCTATATTATCACTACCCTCAATTCATGAGAGAAAAGAGAAACTGTGCCTGGACTTTACCATATCCCTGTTTCAGTCCCCTTTCAGGGACTGGTTACCCACCGCCGGTCAAGGACACATGTCAGGAAGATCCACCCAAAGTTCCCTCGTCTCTATCCAACAGGCCAAGACAGAGATATAAAAGTAGTCCATACCCTACTTATGCAAACTAAATCAACAAAACTCTTAGTCTCCTAAATGTATACTGAACAAAAATATAAATGCAACATGTAAAGTTAGTCTCATGTTTCATGAGCTGAAATAAAAGAGCCCAGAAATGTTCTGTACACAAAAAGCTAATCTCTCAGATTTTGTGCACAAATTGGTTTACATCCCTGTTAGTGAGCATGTCTCCTTTGCCAAGATAATCCATCCACTTGCCAGGTGTACATATCAAGAAGCTGATTAAACAGCATGATCATTACACAGGTGAACCTTGTGCTGGGGACAATAAAAGGTCACTCAAAAATGTGCAGTTGTGTCACACAACCCAATGCCACAGATTTGTTTTAAGGGAGCGTGCAATTAGCATGCTGACTGCAGGAATGTTCACCAGAGCTGTTGCCAGATAATTTCATGTTAATTTCTCTACCATAAACCAATGTCGTTTTAGAGAATTTGGCAGTACGTCCTACCGGCCTCACAACAGCAGACCACGTGTAACCACGCCAGCCCAGGACTTCCAAATCCGGTTTCTTCAACTGCAGGATCGTCTGAGACCAGCCACCCGGGCAGCTGATGAAACGGAGTATTTCTGTCTGTAACAAAGCCCTTTTGTGGGGGAAAACGAATTGGCTGGGCATGGATTCCAAGTGAGTGGGCCTATGACTGTCCCCCTGTCCAGTCATGTGAAATCCATAGATTAGGTCCTAATGAATTAATTTCAATTTATTGAGTTCCTTATATGTACTGTAAAATTGTTGTAATTGTTGGATTTATATTTTTTCTTCAGTATACATAGTCATTAATTGTTTTATTGTGTATGTAGTGTAATATCCATGCATTTCAGTGACACTGACTGTCATGTGTATATCTGTAAAACTTGAGCTTTACTTCTACATACAAGAGGGGTGCATTCAGAGTTCACCATGAAATTGTTGGACACATAATTTCCGACACATTGCTCTGTGGGACTTTTCCAAGATTGGTACACTGCATGGTACTCTCACTTCCCTATCAGTGTCAGAATTTAGGCTAGCTATAACATGTATTTAAATAAGCTAATCCCCCCCCAAATATTACACCATCAAACTCTTCCCACTACTACCTTAACTAAGTCAAATTCCTGTTGCAACAATTAATAAACCTGTATTATTATTATTATTAGAAGCAGTTTGGGCCTATAGTTCTCGGTCAATGCTTTGACAGCCACAACTTCAACTTTCCTACCATCACACCTGCCATCTCCATTAATGACCATCTTGTACACATCCATGTAACACCCACTAGCACCGCATGGGACTGGGGTGTGTGTGTGTCCTTGTGGGGCCCAACATTACATTCACAACCACCTAAGCACCACGGGAGATGGGATCTTATCAGCCCAGACTGAATTCCAATCGGGGATGCTTACCATAGTTCTCATCCTGCTCGTCTTTATAAGGGCTTTCTGTACCCTCTTTGGGTCAGGATACTGATCTGCGCTAGGGATGGAGGGAGCTTGCATTTCCTGACAGTGATACGAACCTTTCAAGTAATTCAGAATAGGTACAAAAATAATGTTTCTCCCTAACCACTGATACAGGATCAGATAATCTGATCCAAGATCAGTTTTTAAGGGCAACTTCTACCTCAAGCAAGGGGTTAAGGGCTCAAATCCAGGTTAAATGTTGAGGGTGTGCCGCATCTTGGAGCAAGTCAGACACTATTGTCTGTGGCAACAGGATGAGCCAACATAACTATTTGGCGGTATTTCAGGGAAGCTGGTATTAACCGTTTATAAAAGGACACCAGGTGACCAAGAGGGAACACACACACACACATTCATACACACAAAAGGTTAAGTAAAAAATAAACATTCATACACAGAATAGTCCACTATAAACACACATTCACATGCACACACGCATTAACAGTGTACTTAAAGGACATACATGCATAATAAAGCCACAAAGTTCGTCAGTGTGTACAACTGGGGTACAAGAACTAGTCTATTTATCACACCAAATATCCTTACATTTTCTGCTACATTCTTTCTTCGCAATCCCAGTTAGTCTCCCTATCTATGTTACATACATCCACCCCACACTGGAAAAACAAGGGACATTTGTTTTATCTGAGGAACTCAAACAGGGTTCAAATAATTGGACCATGAAAAAGGCAAATGTCTATGGGGTTTTCATGACTAATGTACTTGTGAGCCATGATACTTGTGTTGAGCCTGTAGCCTAGTATCAGAGGGTACTCTTGTAAAGGACATCAATGTTATGCACAGTGAAGTGTGTATGTGTGAAAATAGATTTTTTTTGCAAATGCATGGTAAACATAATATATGATATAGTTCATGCATGTATGTATTCAACAGTTGAGGGAACTGTGTGTGTGTTTCTGATGAGATTCTGCACAAGAGAGAAACTAACTTGAGATGTGCTATGCAATGGAGCTGAACTGATTTGGTTACTGTTTGAGCAGGGAACCATTAGGCTATTAGCTACAGCAACACCTTGCCTTATGTGGCACACAGCACACTTTGCCTTCAAATCTAGGGATGCACAGTTTGGGGAATATTCAGAGGTGGAAACTTTCTGTGGGAATTAACAGAAATATGTGCAAATTAATATTTATACCATTTAAAATGTAGATGTTTTTTGCATTGGATATACTTACCATATCATATGGAGACAGAAACATATACATTTTACCTTATCATTAGTAGACAATTGCAAATGATTAAATCCTTCCAATAGAAAAAATATAATTTAGTTACGAATTGAACTTTAAATGAGTTGACTCTTCACATGGGATATTTCACTGAACAACAAAAGAAAGGGAATATTGAATGACCCCCAATGTTCCATCGCATCTCCCAAAAACATTTCAACATACATCTGAAAAATGATAGTTTCTAGACTAAAGCTTTGGTTATCTTCCTCTCAGGCTTCCATGTCTTCTCCCTGGACCTCCTCAATGTCCACCTCTTGAACATCAGACTGAGGCCTCATCTTCACTGTCACCTTCCAACCTTGATGAGGATAGCTCGACGGCCACCAATTTTTCAACCCTTGTATTGGTCAGCCTGTTGCGTGCTTTGATGTGTGTGTTCCCAAAGAAGGACCAGTTGCAGTCTGAGGCGGATGATGTTGGTGGGATTTGGAGGATGGAGGCAACAGGGGAAAGAGCCTCAGATCCACAAAGTCCCTTCCACCAGGTGGCTGATGAGATATGTTGGCACAACTGCCATATTGCATCTCCATCCCAAAGCCCTTGCTTGGAAGTGTACTTCGCCAGACTGCCAAGAACCTTGCCCTCATCCAGGCCAAGGTGGCGAGACACAGTAGTGATGACACCATAGGCCTTGATGATCTCTGCACCAGAAAGGATGCTCTTGCCAGCATACTAGGGGTCCAACATGTACACTATGGCGTGTATGGGCTTCACACTTTTTGATGCATTTCAGAACTGCAGTTTCCTCTGCTTGGAGCAACAGTGAAGTGGGCAGGGAAGTAGGGATTTCTCCTCTTACATCTGCAAGCAGAGTCAGAACATCAGACAGGATGGCATTGTCTCCCCCAATCTATGCAATGGCTACTGCTATACAGTGGTTCCTCCGTTAAAAGTTGCAGCGTACTGCTGCACAGCTTGAATGGTGCCGCAGAATTCTATGGCATGTTATTTAACTTCTTAGGGAGCGGCTCCCGAGGTGACGGTTTGGAGAGTCTGGCGTGCCCAAAGTAAAATGCCTCCCACTCAGGCCCAGAAAATAGGATATGCACATAATTAGTACTATTGGATAGGAAACACTCTGAAGTTTCTAAGAGTGTTAAAATATTGTCTGTGAGTATAACAGGTGAAAACCCTAGGAATTTCTGTCCTGTCCTATCTGTTCTGCTTAGTGCTAGAGCCTCCAAACACTGTATAAAGACTGTTGACATCTAGTGGAAGCCATAGGTACTGCAGTCTCAGTCCTAGATAACATAGAAATCAATAGGCAGCCTGGAGAAAAAGGTAATGTACAAAAAAAACTGCAAATCAGGATGGATTTTCCTCGGGTTTTCACCTGCTATATCAGTTCTGTTATATTCACATACATTATTTTAACACTTTTAGAAACTTCAGAGTGTTTCCTATCCAATAGTACTAATTATGTGCATATCCTATTTTCTGGGCCTGAGTGGCAGGCCTTTTACTTTGGGCACGCCAGACTCTCCAAAACAGTCACCTCTGCTGCCGCTCCCTAAGAAGTTAAGGACAATAAACACAAACAACTAAACAAACCAAAGCCAAGTTGGCCAAGCGGTATCAACGATGGCACTAAACCATCCCCAAGCAAGAAGGCGCGCGTGTAGAGTTGGCGAGAGGTTTACTGATATGGATGTTGATTTGTTAAAACCCATCAATGAAGGGCTTGCCAAACTTGAGAGGACATCAATGTATTATGTGCCAGTCTAGAATTCAGCCAATGTCAGATTGATCTAAGAAAAGAGAACACGGAACTGAAAGGTACTGTAGACTATTCATGCAAGGTGCAAAGGGAGAACAAACAACTTAAAGAAACCTTGCTTGATGTACAGTGTTGATCAATGCGGGACAATCTAATCTTTTCAGGGATACAGGAGAATGACAACAGCAGAGGCTGTGAGGACACCATCCGAGACTTTATGTCAACTCAACTGAAACTGCCCACAGATGTTGTACGTAATGTCAATTTCTCCAGAGTCCATAGAATGGGTAAGGCCTCTGGGAATAGACCACAGGCTATTATTGCATGTTTTGACCATTTGAAGCAAAAGGAAATGGCGAAGAGCAGGGGCAGAGAACTCAGAAACACAAATGTTGGAATTAATGATCACTTCCCCACGGAGATCAATGAAAGAAAAGAAACTATCCCATCATGCCTGAATCAACAAGTCTCCATGGTTATGGATCAACTTTACATCAACGGGCAACTGTATCAGGACTCTAGAGTAACTCCCTGGCTATTTTAATTCAATGTTTAAATCTGAGTGTGTGTGTTGTAGTGCATCATGGCAACTTCAACTATAATGAATACATGCTCTATTGATCTCCACTTGACAAGGAACGGGCTGCATATAGCTCAGGTTAATGTATGTAGCCTTCCTAACAAAATACATGAGGTTTTTAACTTGGTCAACATAAATAATATTCATATTTTGGCTTTGACCGAAACACATTTAGATGCATCTGTAAATGATGGGCAAATTAACATTCATGGATATAGTCTACTGAGAAGGGATAGGAATGGTGGGGGAGTAGCATTGTATATTCAGAATCATATACCTTTTAAGAGGAGGGATGAACTTAATGTATGTCAAATAGAGGCACTATGGGCTGAAGTACATCTGCCTCACTAGGCACCCATATTGGTAGGATGTGTGTGTATAGACCTCCTAGCTCTAAAGTGTCCTATCTGGATGACTTATGCACTGGGTTTGACCGGGCCACAGATTGTAAAAGAGATGTATTTATCTTGAGTGATTTTAATATAAATTGGATCACTAAATTGCTGAGATTTGTTTCAAACCACAGTTCTCAGCATATGGTTAATGACACTACTAGATCATCAACTAAGTTGGGTCACCGTTCAGACATGTGCATTGATCTGATCTTCTCTAATATACCATCGCAATGCTTAAAAGACAGATCAAAGCCAGGGGCTGGACAGACCACACTATTGTGACCATAACCATGAACACCAAGGTTCCAAAGAAACCCCCAAGGATTGTGGTCAAGAGAAATTTCAGAAAATGTAATCATGAGCCATTTCAAAACGATTTGGCTGCTGCACCCTGGGAGCTGATTTATCTAGAGGATGATTTAAATCACACTACAGAATGTTTTATTGATTTGCTCACTGAGGTAATGGAGCATCATGCCCCTATAAGAAAGAGTACAGTTGGGGCTCATCCATCTCCATAGATTGATGAACTGGGTGAGGCTTTTTCTCAAAGAAATATGGCAAAAGTCTTAGCAGCCAAATCTAAAATAGAAATTGATGAACAGAATTATAGAACACTACGTAATTATGCAGTTAAATTAAATCATAATCATTCTTGTAAAAGAAAATCTAAAAAAAGGTATGGAATACAGTTAAGGGCTTACTTAGTACATCATCCCCATCTAGTGTGGTGGTTGGTGGGACAACAATAACAAAACCAGCTGATATTGCCAATCATTTTGCAGATTTTTTTTTACAAAGAAAATGTATTTACTGAGGGATAATGTAAACACCTATTCTTCCAAACAAGCCATTGTCCAATGGATTGATGATCATATGAGCAAAAAATAATAATGCTATTTTAGTCTACATATAATGTCAGTACAGGAGGTGTTAAACCTATTGAAGTCATTACCCGATGGTAAATCTACAGGTCACGATCTTATGGAAAAAAATGTACTTTCTATGCTGCTCCCCAGATTGCAGCTCCACTGAAATACATATTTAATTGGTCACTGGAAAATGGGACGTTTGCAAATATGTCCTATCCCAAAAGACAGCAAATTGACAAAAAGTGGCAGAAACCAAACTACTAGGAGTGCAGCTAGACAACTGCTTACCATGGTCGTCTCAAATAACTCATCTATGTAAAAAAAAAATATAAAAAATGCCTGCATGATCAGAAGGATAGCTAAATATTTACCGGGAAAGATGCTTAAGCAAATAATCCAAGCATTAATTGGGAGTCAGGTGATCTACTGTTCTGTGGTCTGGGGAAATGCAACAGCAAGTGAAAAGTAGGAGAGTGCAGATTGGACAGAACAAATCAGCAAGGATTGTTTTAAGGTGGAGATATGGTTCTTCTGTTGTAGTCATGCTCCATGCTCTTGGTTGGTCATCAATCAACAAGATAATTGAAAACAAACATGCTTATTTTATAATATACACCATTTAAAAAACAGCCAAACTATTCACAACAGTATTCAGTTGGTAAGAGACAGACATTCAGTCAATACTAGAAATAGATTGTCCACCATCTATGTGTCATCCAGAAAGAAAAGAGAAATAGGCAAAATAACATTGATTTAGAGCAATAAAGAAACTGAATAATTTATCTGAGCAAACCAGAAACATTTCAATATATAAATTCAAACAAGACTTTAAAACCATTTAAATATAATACATAGGAAAGTTGTGCTGGACTTTGGTGGATGAAAAATCAGTCTAAAAAGAGAGATTTTATCTGGTATTTATCTGGTCAATATGTCAGTGTATTATTTGTAACAGTGTGTTATATGTGAAAATGTGATGGTATTTTAATGTTTAAGGACTCTTGGAAGATTAGTCCAAACAAAATCTACACACAATACCCCATAATGGCAAAACCAAAACAGGTTTAGACATTTTTGCAAATGCAAATACCTTATTTACCTAACTACTCAGAGCCTTTGCTATGAGACTCAAAACTGAGCTCAGGTGCATTCTGTTTCCATTGATCATCCTTGAGATGTTTCTGCAACTTGGAGTCCACTTGTGGTAAATTACATTTATTGGACATGATTTGGAAAGGCACACACACACACCTGTCTACATAAGGTCCCACAGTTGACAGTGCATGTCAGAGCAAAAACCAAGCCATGAGGTTGAAGAAATTGTCCGTAGAGCTCCGTGGCAGGATTGTGTCGAGGCACAGATTCTTAAATGGAATAGGTTTGGAACCACCAAGACTCTTCCTAGAGCTGGCCAACCCAGCCAAACTGAGCAATGGCGGGATTAGGGCCTTGGTCAGGGAGGTGACCAGAACCTGATGGTCACTGACAGAGCTCCTCTGTAAAGAAGGGAGAACCTTCCAGAAGGACAACCATCTCTGCAGCACCGCACCAACCAGGCCTTTTACTGAGAAGTGTTTGCCATACGGCACCTAAAGGACTCTCAGACAATGAGAAACAAGATTCTCTGGTCTGATGAAACCAAGATTGAACTATTTGGCCTGAATGCCAACCGTCACGTCTGGAGGAAACCTTGCATGAAGCATGGTGGTGGCAGCATCATGCTGTGGGGATGTTTTTCAGCAGCAGGGACACGGAGACTAGTCAGGATCGAGGGAAAGATAAACTGAGCAGTAGAGAGAGCCTTGCTGAAAACCTGCTCCAGAGCACTCAAGACCTCAGACTGGGGCAAAGGTTCACCTTCCAACAGGACAACAACCCTAAGCACACAGCCAAAACAACATAGGAGTCTCTGAATGTCCTTGAGTGGCCCAGCCAGAGCCCGGACTTGAATCTGGGCTATGGAGAGACCTGAAAAAAGCTGTGCAGTGATGCTCCCCATCCAACCTGACAGAGCTTGAGAGGATCTGCAGAGAAGAATTGTAGCGTCATACCCAAGAAGACTCAAGGTTGTAGTCACTGCCAAAAGGTGATTCAACAAAGTACTGAGTAAAGGGTCTGAATACTTATGTAATATTGTGTGTGTGTGTGTGTGTGTGTTTAGAATAGCCAATTATATTTCCAGCAACCATTTCATTTGTTTGGCGTATTTTTGAAGGCCTCAGGGTCAACTTGAGGGTTAAATTAATACATTCTGAAATTGTAGTATTTTCCCCATATTGAACAAAATGTAAGTGATTGATTAAATATAATAACTTAGAATATTTGCATACATGTTGTTTTCCTTGATAATTTAAGTGTTTGTCCTGAAAATCCATTGTTTCAACAATATTTTACATACATGTTTGATGTTTTATGTACATTGTCTAATATAGAATACAAGAGGCATTTAATTACATTGAATTTCACTTTATTAAATCATTTTCCCTTTCATTCAAATTGCAATTCTGTATCCTGTTTACTACTTCAATTAAAATTCCAGAATTTATGAGGGATTCTCAATTGAATTCGGAATTGATCCCAAACCTGAATGCTATACAATGGTGGAGGTTGAGGCGAGTGACACATTCACAATATAAAGTCCCTCTACACCCTACATTAAACAGTCTCTCCAGGATTCCACGATAGCATTTATAGCTCAATGCAAAATAAACCAATCCACGCATGTTATGCGAGAGCTCGCAATCTTGACCAATCACTGCACTTTACTGCATTAAAGGGTCCAAACAAATGTTTCGCAATTTCGACCACTGTTACCTCAAACTGCCCAATCAAACGGCAAACTTTTTTCCCCCGTCAGCGTGTTAATATGTCAGTCATCAACCATCAGTTTATGACAGACAGAACAATGAACAGGAATCTCATTTACCAACATAAATCACAGCAAAAGACTGTAAAAAACGATTTCCAAATATTTGACATGAAAGTGGGGGCAAATTGTAATGCACTCCATGCAACGTTGTGCTGGAACACAAGGTCACTTCGAACGAGCAAAGCATGTGAAAAGAATGTCCGAACAGCCACCAGGGCAGCGCCAGATCACCGTGACCAAAGCAACAGCAGGGAAATCTGTGGTAGTGATGTGCAGCTCGCAAACGAGTCGTTATTTTTTAAATAATTTTTAATGATGAGAAACATTTTTTTGTTTGTTTTTACTGCTGGCCGCAATGAATCAATGAATCGAAATGAATGATTGATTCACAAGCCTCTGGCTCAGCGTACTCAGACCAACAACTGTGCCCGCTATAAAATAGATCATGCTGCAGGTAGCATAGAGACGTATTCGACTTAAAATCATACTAGGACTGAGCACATATGAAATGAACATGGTCAAAACAATGTCTGCCGTGTAACTTTGAATTTGGTCGCCACTGAAGGTTGAAGCGAAGCAAGTGTAAAGGAGAGTGACCAGGGTGACAATCACCACCATTATATTACATTTATTAAAAGTGATTATGCAGCCCCCTGCCAACAAACAGTTAGTGTTTTTATTGAAGACTGTGGTGACACCAGCTTTGTATATTGCTGCAAAGTCCTTAGCGCTCCACCTAAGATAACCTCTAGTCTAGGGAAACACTGCTAGAGCTCTTTGGACTCTGAGGAGACTGTCTGCAGAGTTGAACAGCTGTTGGATGGGTAAATCATACATGTGGTTTAAGCAGGCCAGGTGCATGTGTGTGTGTGTTAGCATTCTGGGCAGTATAGTGTGGAAACACTGCTGAGCACACACACACACACACACACACACACACACGTTACTAAAAGACAGATTCCCCTTTGAGGACAACCAGATGTGCAATACATTGAAGTAGGTCGATGGTGTGTGTGTGTGTGTGTAATACTGAAATGACAAATGTGTGTTAATGTTTATACATATGTAAGCTATTTTGTGTGCAACAATTATGGGTGGTCAAACCAGCCTGGATGAGTATGGATTTCTGCATGCAAGTGTGCAACAGTTGAGGTAGTGTGTGTACAGTCGAAGTCGGAAGTTTACATACACCTTAGCCAAATACATTTAAACTCAGTTTTTCACAATTCCTGACATTTAATCCTAGTAAAAATTCCCTGTCTTAGGTCAGTTAGGATCACCACTTTATTTTAAGAATGTGAAATGTCAGAATAATAGGAGAGAAAACGATTTATTTAAGCTTTTATTTCTTTCATCACATTCCCAGTGGGTCAGAAGTTTACATACACTCAATTAGTATTTGGTAGCATTGCCTTTAAATTGTTTAACTTGGGTCAAACGTTTTGGGTAGCCTTCCACAAGCTTCCCAAAATACATTGGGTGAATTTTGGCCCATTCCTCATGACAGAGCTGGTGTAACTGAGTCAGGTGTTCTCTTCACGGTTCAATGGGTGAGTGGACGCTGTATTTTATGAACATAACGCACCAACCAAACTGAGTTTATGGATATAATGGGTCTTCCAAATTGACAATGACCCCAAGCATACTTTCAAAGTTGTGGCAAAATGGCTTAACTACTTAGGGAGCAGTGGGGCGCTGCTCCCTAAGTAGTTAAGCCATTTTGCCACAACTTTGAAAGTATGCTTGGGGTCATTGTCAATTTGGAAGACCCATTTGCGACCAAGCTTTAACTTCCTGACTGATGTCTTGAGATGTTGCGTCAATATATCGACATAATTGTCCTCCCTCATGATGCCATCTATTTTGTGAAGTGCACCAGGCCCTCCTGCAGCAAAGCACCTCCACAACATGATGCGACCACCCCTTGCTTTACGGTTGGGATGGTGTTCTTTGGCTTGCAAGCCTCACCCTTTCTCCTCCAAACATAACGATGGTCATTATGGCCAAACAGTTCTATTTTTGTTTCATCAGACCAGAGGACATTTCTCCCAAAAATATGATCATTGTCCCCATGTGCAGTTGCAAACCGTAGTCTGTATTTTTTATGGTGGTTTTGGAGCAGTGGCTTCTTCCTTGCCGAGTGGCCTTTCAGGTTATGTCGATATAGGACTCATTTTACTGTGGATATAGATACTTTTGTACCCGTTTCCTCCAGCATCTTCACAAGGTCCTTTGCTGTTGTTCTTGGATTGATTTGTACTTTTCGCAACAAAGTACGTTTATCTCTAGGAGACAGAACGCGTCTCCTTCCTGAGCGTTATGACGGCTGCGTGGTCCCATGGTGTTTATACTTGCGTACTATTGTTTGTACAGATGAACATGGTACCTTCAGGTGTTTGGAAATTGCTCCCAAGGATGAACCAGACTTTGTGGAGGTCTACAATTTTTTTTTTTCCTGAGGTCTTGGCTGATTTCTTTAGATTTTCCCATGATGTCAAGCAAAGAGGCACGGAGTTTGAAGGTAGGCCTTGAAATACATCCACAGGTACACCTCCAATTGACTCAAATAATATCAATTATCCTATAAGAAGCTTCTAAAGCCATGACATCATTTTCTGGAATTTTCCAAGCTGTTTAAAGGCACAGTCAACTTAGTGTACATAAACTTCTAACCCACTGGAATTGTGATACAGTGAATTATAAGTGAAATAATCTGTAAACAATTGTTGGAAAAATGATTTGTGTCATGCACAAAGTAGATGTCCTAACCGACTTGCCAAAACTATAGTTTGTTATCAAAACATTTGTGGAGTGGTTGAAAAACGAGTTTTAATAACTCCAACCTAAGTGTATGTAAACTTCAGACTTCAACTGTATATATACACACCTGTGTGTGCAATTGTTTGCATAGTATGTGTCTAGCAAATTCTTTTGAACATTAAATGCCTGATTTGAAGTAGGAGCAGAAATACTGTACAGCCCACATAATTGATACACTGTTTCAGGTGTGTGTGGTTTCAGTAGTCTTTCGAAGTAACCAGGTCATTCACCTAAAACTACAGGCCCTAGCAAAAACACTGCATAATGCGATACTAATTAATATAGATGGGTCAAAATGTTGCTGCAATCAATTGGCTATCAACCCACAATGGGTGGTTGTTGTATTCTTTATTTTAGTTAAATGATATTATATAATAACACTTAACACTGTTACAATGTATATTTTTGGATGTGGGGAGGCGATGTTACTGTGGGGGAGTACATTCGACAGGGGGACGATGTTACTGTAAGGGGAGGGAGGGGTAAATTCGACAATACTGTGAACCTATTATGCTTACCTTGAACTGAAAGGGGTGTATCTCGTTGAGTGAGTGTCTTCTTAGCTTCTTGGTTAGATTCTTCAACATCCTGAACTTTTACGAATATGGCTTCACCAAACTATTTTTGTTGCTAAATGTACACTGGTGTGAATCCATGAGACAACTACAGTGCATTCATTGCGAATGTACTGCAGTTTGCACAGTCACACACATTTACACATGAACGCACACACCACACACAAAGATGGCACGCTAACTTCTGTTGAAGAGAAGAATCAGCCCCGATATCAGGTTGAAGACTCTGCAGGTCAAAATCTTGACATGATAGCGACCAAATCCGTTATTTGTGACAGGCTGGATTAGGACAAAGTTGAACTAAAACCGACTTCTTGTGCGTTCATTTAGCTTGGTAGCGACGTAGCCAGTCCTGGTAGCTGGTTTCCCAGGTCCCAAATTAATACATCATAGTAGTTTCGACTTTCTCCTCTGCTTTGCAAAAATAATTGTAGGAACAGCGCGCAAGCTATGTAGGTTACTTTTACTGAACTTGCTCACATTTAGACAGGCACACAGCCGAGTGTAGGCGACATGGCACGCTCGTTTCCAAGAACAGACACACTACTTCTCTCCGTTATGGATCCGGTTTGTTCATTGGCTTCTCCACCGAATGATGTCGTTTCTNGAGGGAGGGGTGGCTGGCTGTTTCTTAAAGCCACATCTTGTTCTCATGGACCGATAGAATCGGTTTATATACGGACTAAGTCTGTCATGTATTACAGACACTTTTCATCTATTGGAGGAACAATAGGGTTACTTAGATTTGGGAACTGTCATTAGGATGATGTGTGGCAAGTTTTGAATTTGAACTATAAAATAGCCTACTTAGTTTTAAATATAAAATAATAGAATGTATTAGAATAGAATATAAAATAATAAAATTAAAATAGAATATCACTTTATTTATTCATTATACAGTGACAATGGAAAAATAATAGCTTAAAAAACAGCTTAAAGAAAAGGGGCACTCCAAAAAGTTACCCATGACCACAAAATATGAACAATGCATCATTACAAACTTATATTGTGAGTTATGATAGGGTAATACAGTTTTAGTAAGCCCATCTGGCATTTATAAGTTAGTTTCTTCAGGAATCAATGGGTATATCATACATTGAATCATACACAAAATCTTCCATATTGTGCCTTTACTGTAAGTGAGTGAGTGCATCGAAGGGAGGGAAAGAAGAAAGGGAGGGGGAGAGGTAAGTATATGTCACTTATAATAGTCTTTATATTCTTACTTTAACTTTGGGTTGCTTCTGGTCGGTTCTGTGACATGTTAGCTTTGACAGCATTGGATTTGTTTCTTGACATGCGAATAAAGACAATTGAACTGAAATTAGAGAGTGAGATGTGGGTAAGAGAGAGAAGAGAGAGGGAGGGAGAGGGGGAGAAAGAGGAGGATAGAGAGAGAGTCCGGTATAATTGGAGAGAGTGGAGAGATTCTATTTCAATGACATCATCCTCTCCCTTACAAAAAAAACATGCTGTTTTAACATGTTGAGCTTAAATTTCACATGTATTAAAGATGCAATATGTAACTTTTTGGGCGACCTGACCAAATTCACATAGAAATGTGAGCTATAGATATGTCATTCTTATTGAAAGCAAGTCTAAGAAGCAGTAGATCTACACTATTCCTGTGCGTTTCGTTTTTGCGTCTTTTACTTTCGGTTTTGTACACAAGATTCAAAGAGCTGAAAATACAATATTTTTGGTTTCTGAAAAGATGTTTCACAGCGGTTTAGATGGTACAATGATTCTTTACACTATACTTGCTTGTTTTGTTACCTAAAGTGATATTAGGCAAACTATTTGAATTTTAGCAACCAGAAAAGGGTGTAGCGATTTCTGCCTAGTGCATTTTTACATTTAGAAAAACATGTTTTCACCTCATATCTGAAATGCAGTTACACATGAAATTTATGATTTGACATGTTAAAAACGTTCACATGTGAAAATCTCACTTTCACATGTGGAATTGAAAGTTCCCATGTGAAAAACATTCATATGTGAGCACCTAATTTGCAGATTCACATGTAAGAATGTGAAAATCTCACTTTCACATCAGCCTCACTATAATCACTATAATGATTCAAGAATGTTAAAAATAATTATTTCTAGTGGCCTCCTGAGTGGCTCAGCGGTCTAATCGCAGTGCGAGAGGCCTCACTAAAGATCTGGGTTCGATCCCGGGCTGTGTTGCAGCCGGCCGCGACCAGGAGACCCATGAGGCAGTGCACAATTGGCCCAGCGTCGTCCGGGTTAGGGGAGGGTTTGGCCGGCTGGGATGTCCTTGTCCCAAGAACGGAGAAGCTAGCGCTCCATGTATCCTTATTAACATGTAACTCAAGTTAACGTTTTGTTATTTTTATTTTAGTTTTAAAAAAATCTGGGGCGTTCAAAATACACTGAAAACATTCAAAATACATAATCTATACAGCTAAAAACAACATTGCAATGTCAAAACAAGTTGACTTTGAGGTTAAAGAAAGTGTGGTGGGTACTAAACTATCATGTGGATTTTTTTTGGATGGATCATTTTGCTACAGTATTTGGTTTTGAAGTGTCTGTCCTATATCTAGTCGATGTAAGAAAACTCAGGAAATATTTAGGTTTTTTTGGACACGTTTAACCCCTTATTTTAGTTGGCACCAAACTACCTCCATACTTCCATTTGTTTGTATGGGTTACCTTCAGAAGTGTCCCCTTGACAGAGAGTCTCCCATTTCCATAGAGTGGTCATATTAGTTTGTAGGCCAAACCGTTCAGTCTTCTCATAAAAATCCAACGCATCCGTCTTTGTCGGCCTTCCGCATCTGCAGTGGAAGGTGGCCGAGCAACAGGGTTGTTTGTCAGACCATGAGACATCCCAAAAACGTCTGCAGAGAAGACAGTTTGAGAAGACCGATTATTGGGATGTCTCATGGTCTGACAAACAACGCTGTAGCTCGGCCACCTTCCACGGCAGGTGAAGAAGGCCAACATAGGTGGATGCGGTGGATTGAGATGCAGCCCATGCAAAAAACCTGATACCTCTAACTGACGGATTTTGATGGGGATTTTTTGTTATGTTACTTAGATTGATGCACAGGTGCCATGGGTACTCATGGTCACGTGATGAGGTAGCCTCGCCTGCGACATTTGTGTTGGCCCTCTTGGTCAAATGGTCAGCACGTTGGTTTCTCCCATGGAAGACCTGGATTCTTAAAGCCAGTTACAAAAGCACACATGCAAAATTTACACTATATCACATGTGAAATGTTGGGAAACCACATGTGTCTGATCCATGAGAAACTACTTGTCTGTTTACATGTGAAAAATTCAAGTGAAACGTCACACGTGTCCGAAAACCACGTCTGACTCGTGAAAATGTCATATATAAAAAAAAAAAACATTTACATGATTTGTCCAAAAACCGCATGTGTTTTTTCATGTGTTGTTGTAAGGGCTAGCATATCAAAATGTGTGTTTGTGCATTTGCATGCTTCTGATGCGTGTGTGCATGCATGTGTGCGTGTGCCGCCGTATGTGTGTGCGTGTGCCACCGTGTGTGTGTGCGCGCGTGTGCGCGTGGATATGTGTGTGTGCGTGCGTGCGTCATGGGTATATTCTTTATGAAGCAGCACACTGGCTGCCATTGACCTTTTCCATTTTCATTACGACACAAGCTCACACAACCCAGTTCCAAGCTAAATGTTAGCAATGGTTTGCAACTGCTACCACAAGACACCATTTTTTTTAATGTAACCTTTATTTAACTAGGCAAGTCAGTTAAGAACAAATTATTATTTACAATGATGGCCTACCCCGTTCAAACCCGGACGACATTGGGCCAATTGTGCTCCGCCCTATGGGACTCCCAATCACAGCCGGATGTGATTCAGCCTGGATTAAAACCAGGGACTGTAGTGACGCCTCTTGCACTGAGATGCAGTGCCTTAGACCACTGAATCAATTCATTTTGAGTCATTTCAGTAAAGGATTAAAGTCAGCACTTCCCATATCTCAAAAGCGTCTTGATTCACTTATTCCACCAACATGCCACTTACAATTTCACCGGTCGTACACAGAATGAGTGTATTTCAACAGATGTAATCAGAACTAGTACATTCACATAGTGCTCCTCAGGGCAGAGAGAACACACAAAGAGGAGCTTTGAGACTGTTCAGCCCTACAAACACTAGTATACCCTATTACCCTGTTCGAATACTGATCAAACGCAAACATTCCCTTAGCCTGGTCCCAGACCCTTAGCCTGGTCCATAACATGTATGGCATGAAGTTGACATGATAGCACAAACAGATCTGGGACCAGGCTACCATTCCCTCCTTATTTAAACTAATCAGTGTTCATACCAATGTATTGGCCAGTGTCCAGACCCAGATTAAAGAGATTTTCTGGTACTTGTATATACTTTTTAGCCAGTAGTTCTGAAAGTAGTGCTCAAAAGCCAAAACGGGTACCAAGAATGGTGTACTTCGTCATCACTTTGCTTCTGAGACGTGCACAAAGATAATAAAAAAAACCTGTGTGTCGTTCATGAGCTGTGGACTTGCTTGCGCTCACCCCACAACCTAATTGGATAATGCTGTGCCGATCTGACCCCACCTCCCACTTTAACCTTGCAACCTCATTGAACATCATTCCACCTGTCAATCAACGTTGTCCCTTAATGTTTGGTTGTAGCTAATTCCCATTTTTTTACAGACTGGCAAACAAACAATTGTAATAATTCCATTTATACAATAGAAAAGTGTATGTGTTTGCATCGAAGTCTTACTTCTTGAAAGTTGTGTAATGATTATATATACCATTTGCCTACGTGATGAATGATGATGAATGATGATCGCTGGCACTCAACTGCAGTGTTGGATTATTATCAGGACAGATGGTGGATACGTGGAATTATTTGATTTGGATGGATGGTTGGACAACAGAAAGGTAGGGCGATATTTTCTTATCTAAAAAGTGGGTGAAAGTTTGCAGTATACATTTCTCGAGCGCATCAAAGTTATAGGTGTGTTGTGTTGTGATTCCTAAAAACGTATAGTCTATTAACGCAATATATTCCAAAATTCAAACAAAATACACCAGCGACACTATTTAGGAGATAATGTACAGGTTGTGACTTGTGAGCATAGTGTTTCTGATCGGGTTGACAATTGTCTTGTAATGTATTTGTCTGTGTCACGACTTCAGTTGAAGTTGGTTCGGGCGGCTTTCGGCGGGTTGACGTCGCCGGTTTTCTAGCTGCCGCCGATCTACTTATCATTTTCTATGTTTTTTTGTCTTCATTATACACACCTGGTTTCAATCACATAATACATGTTCATTATTTAAACCTCTGTCCCCCATGTCTTTGTGATTGGTTGTTTGTTTGTACTACGGTCCGTCGCTGTGGGCTCGCTAATTTTTATTGTATTTTGTGATATTTTTTTGTAAATACGTTTGATACTCATATCTGCTGTCCTGCGCCTGACTCATCAACACCAGCGACACACAGACGCTTCACAGTCTGGCTACAATGCCATCTTTAGCGCACATCATTTTCTGCTTGGTGTGACGTGGTGAGGTTGGACCCAGGTGAAGAGAACAGACGAGGAATCAGTGGTTCAGGATAAACATAATACGGTAGCCGCAGGATCACAGTACACTTTAAAAAACAACAAACTCTAAGTCTCAAACTCACTCAGGAAACAAACACACACGGTAAACAATTCAAGCTATTGCTAAGGACAAACTTGAGTGTCATTAATGTCTCTAGGACGGTCTCTGCCTCCCTCTGGTGACAGGTGGAACCATGACACTTGGTTTCCAGAGAAATGTAGGCTGTTGAAAGAGAGAAATGAAACTAATACCGAGGTCTAATAGATCTAACTTCTAATGCCAAATGTTTTCTAACTCATGGATTTGAATGTATTTTCAATGTTATTGAAATAACTAATGGTAAGCGCATGTAGCCAAGCAATCCCACTCGATTCAGAGAGCATGCTCACTACACGTCATGAAAGAGTGCATATCTCATGCACTAAATTATGCCAAGTAAGATTGTAAGAATTCTGTGCCTTTCTCCGTTGGGAGAGGACTGCAGATGGTTTATTATGCATGTATGAGCCATATATTGACACATAGAGTCCAAAATGGGAGGCTTACAAAATAACAAGGTCGTTTTCAATCCTCTAGAACAAGTCTTTGAGCGAGTTCTGGTGATTTTCCATTGAGCATGTTTGTTAGTCCATGACTGGGCTTAATCTGTGTCCAGGCCCTAAATATTGCAACTCTAAAATTCAAAGCGATGTATAATAGTAACACAAAACACATGGTGGTGAAATTGTCAGCTAAGCACCACTACATCTTGATAGAGCATACTATAGTTCTTACTCTCTGAATATCCAAACACTGTCTTAAAAGGACATAGGTTGGGTGTTAAAGCATGTGTGTGCGCGTGTGTGTTTCTTTGGGTTCTGAGAATGCAGGCTACAATGCAGCTCAGACAACTGAAAATGTCCAATGTTGCAAAGGTCTGTTGACTGCTTATTTGTGTGTGTGAGAAAGAGAGGCTTTCTTTTACCCAGTGGTGTAAAGTACTTAAGTAACAATACTTTTTTGGGTATCTGTACTTTACTTTACTATTAATATTTTTGACAACTTTTACATTTACTTCACTACATTCTTAAAGAAAATGATTACTTTTTACTCCGTACATTTTCGCTGACACCCAAAAGTACTTGTTGCATTTTTAATGCTTAGCATGTCAGGAAAATTGTCAAATTCACGCACTTATCAAGAGAACATCCCTGATCATCCCTACTGCCTCTGATATGGCGGACTCACCGAAAACACATGCTTCATTTGTAAATGATGTTTGAGTGTTGGAGCATGCCCCTAGCTATTCGTAAATTTATAGAAACAAGAAAATGATGCTGTCTGGTTTGCTTTATATAAGGAATTTGAAATGATTTATACTTTAGTTTTACTTTTGATACTTAGGTATATTTTATCAATTACATTTACTTTTGATACTTAACTATATTTAAAACCAAATACTTTTAGGCTTTTACTCAAGTACTATCTTACTGGGTGACTTTCACTTTTACTATTTCTATTAAGGTATCTTTACTTTTACTCAAGTATGACAATTAGGTACTTTTTCCACACCTGCTATTAACTAGTAACACATCCGGTCGTTGACCTGGTAAACTTTACAAGGAGCCCCGAGCTTGGCTTTGGTCCAAGCTAATTGTAGTGAATCCGATTGGTGCTACAGCTGTGTGGCTCCGTCATCACAATACTGAAGGCTATGTTTGTTTTTTCCTCGACAAGGCACTGAGTTCCCTTTGTTATGTTTTTATAGACTTACTACATCAAAATGTTTCCCCCCCATTATTTATCTATTATAAATATTTCAAAACAAATTGAGTCATTACATGTAACTGCTAATTATCAGTTTATTAAGCTCTTCAAGAGTTATGGTGTTCTTAAAGACTACTCTTTTCTGGTTCCCATTAAAAAAATAAAATCAAACTTTTTAAATCTTGCCACAGGAGAGCACTATGTCTCTTATTTTGGTGAGAGTAGGCCTAGATAACAATACACACAATCTAAAAGTAAAAGAATGGATTTAAGAAAGACAGAAATATTAGGACGAGCAATGTCGGAGTGGCATTGACTCAAATGCAGTAGAATACAGTATATACATGAAATGAGTAAAACAGTATGTAAACATTATTAAAGTGACTAGTGTTCCATTATTAAAGTGGCCAGTGATTCCATGTCTATGTACATAGGGCAGCAGCCTCCAAGGTGCAGGGTTGAGTAACTGGGTGGTAGCCGGCTAGTGATGGCTAATCAACAGTCTGATAGCCTTGAGATGGAAGCTGTTTTTCAGTCTCTCGGTCCCGGCTTTGATGCACCAGTACTGACCTCGCCTTCTGGATGATAGCGGGGTGAACAAGCAGTGGCTCGGGTGGTTGTTGTCCTTGATGATCTTTTTGGCCTTCCTGTGACATTGGGTGCTGTAGGTGTCCTCTAGGGCAGGTAGTTTACCCCAGTGATGCGTTGTGCAGACTGCACCACCCTCTGGAGAGCCCTGCGGTTGTGGGCGGTGCAGTTGCCATACCAGGCGGCAAATGCGCATCTGTAAAATTTTGTGAGGGTTTTTGGTGACAAGCCAAACTTATTCAGCCTCCTTAAGTTGAAGAGGTGCTGTTGCGCCTTCTTCACCACACTGTCTGTGTGGGTGGACCATTTCAGTTTGTCAGTGATGTGTACGCCAACCAAGGCTCTGGAGAAGACCCAGATGCAGACAGTTTCGAAGTAACAAAAAGTTTATTACAAAAACAGGGGGGCAGGCAAACGACAGGTCAAGGGCAGGCAGAGGTAAGTAATCCAGAGCAGAGTCTGAAAGGTACAGAATGGCAGGCAGGCTCAGGATCAGGGCAGGCAGAGGTCAGTAATCCAGGGGGGTGTGACAAGGTACAGAACGGCAGGCAGGCTCAGGGTCAGGGCAGGCAGAATGGTCAAAAGCAGGAAAGCTAGAAAACACGAACTAGAGAAAAACAGGAGCACGGGAAAAACGCTGGTAGGCTTGACGAAACAAAACTAACTGGCAACAGACAAACAGAATACACAGGTATAAAGACACTGAGGATAATGGGGAATGGGCGACACCTAGAGTTGGGTGGAGACAAGCACAAAGACAGGTGAAACAGATCAGGGTGTTGATAATCAAGTCTACTACTGTTGTGTCATCTGCAAACTTGATGATTGAGTTGGAAGCGTGCTTGGCCACGCAGTCATGGTTGAACAGGGAGTACAGGAGGGGGCTGAGCACGCAACCTTGTAGGTCCCAAGTGTTGAGGGTCAGCGAAGTGGAGGTGTTGTTTCCTACCTTCACCATCTGGGGGCGGCCCGTCAGGAAGTCCAGGACCCAATTGCACAGGGCGGGGTTCAGACCCAGGGCACAAGCTTAATGATGAGCTAGGAGGATACTGTGGTTTTGAAGGCTGAGCTATAGTCAATGAACAGCATTCTTATATAGGTATTCATCTTGTCCAGATGGGATAGGACAGTGTGCAGTGCGATGGAAATTGTATCGTCTGTGGATCTATTGGGGCGGTATGCAAATTGAAGTGGGTCTAGGATGTCAGGTAAGGTGGAGGTGACATGATCCTTAACTACAAACTCCAAGCACTTTGTGCAGGGCGACAGTCATTTAGTTCAGTTACCTTTGCTTTCTTGGGTACAGGAACAATGGTGGACATCTTGAAGCAAGTAGGGACAGCAGGGATAGGGAGAGATTGAATATGTCCGTAAACCCTCCAACCAGCTGGCCTGCGCATGCTTTGAGGACACGGCTTGGGATACCGTCTGGACCGGCAGCCTTGTATGGGTTAACACGCTTAAATGTAAATGACTTACTCACGTCAGCCACGGAGAACGAGAGCCCACAGTCCTTGAGAGCGGGTTGCATCGGTGGCACGGTGTTATCCCCAAAGGGGGCGAAGAAGGTGTTTAGCTTGTCCGGAGCAAGACGTGTCCGCAATGTGGCTGGTTTTCCCTTTGTAATCCGTGATTGTCTGTAGACCCTGTCACATATGTCCTGTGTCTGTGCCGTTGAATTGCGACTATAGAATGACAAGCCTATGTAATGAAAAAATAAATCAAATGTGTATTAGGTACATTATCAGTTTAAATGATCAATGGATAAACCTGAACTATACAATAACAGTAAAACAATTAATTGAGTTACTGTTATAATAGTTATGTTAAAATTATAAAAAGAATATGCATTGTATTAAGTGTTTGTCATTATATGCTGAGACACAATAAATCAGAAGAATGCAATGGAAGAATGGAAGAATGCTGTCGCAGAATGTGGGGGAAGAATGCGGGGGCAAATGGCAGGAACGTACGAAATGATGATGTCAACACTTTCCTTCTTCCCTCTCATCAGTTTGTTTGACAGTGCTGAAATAGCTGATGACAAAGAGCCGGCCTGACCTTGCTTTGGCATCATTTCTGTTTTTATCTTTTCATGTAAACCTCGGCCTATTTGCCTGGAAGCCTCCTGACTTTCCAGATTTTCCGCAGCCCACGCCGCCCACTCTCTCCCTGGGTAAATACGTATTGCTCCCCTTCCCCTGCACTCCTCTCCTCCCTTACCCACTGACCCACTGGCGGAAAGCGTGGACTATATGCGTTAGAGAGAGTCTGCTTTTAGAACACCGGGGTGCTATTTTCTCACTCACACTTCAATACTAGGTGGGATTATGCAATGCCACTCTCTCTCTCTCTCTCTCTCCACAGAGAAGTATGGCTTGTTTACACAATAGTGGCAGTATGTGGAGTCTGTGGACTTGCATGAAGCAATATACTCAAATATAGATATTGAGGTGAAATACTGAGTAATTGAGTAGGCTTACAACAATTTAATATAACTTCGTAAAGCTGAATGTCCTAGGATATCAAATATCCACAAATATCTTTTTCCTCAGATACCCAAAGTAATTCATCCATAAAACCAACCGTAATCCAAACACTCCCAGATACTGTATCTCTCAGATATCATATCCACCTTTTAAAGCTGCCACGTACTAGACACCCACTTTTTTAAACAAATATCCAAATGCCCTCTATACCATCCTCAAAATGCCTACAGATTTTGTCCAAAAATAGGACTGGCTTTTTTTATGACACTATGTGATGACAGTATCTGACATCACAGGAAGTGAACTCATCCTGGCCTGAGAGTGTGAGCTGCTGATTTACCCCAAAAAAGAACTAAATACAGAACTAATATGTATGACTGAGGGCAAGTGGGTCAGGTGACGACGATGATAATGATCCTTACCCCATGAAATCCCAGGGGGAACTAACTTAGAAAAGGCTATTACTGCTTTTCCAACCACAGTAAAGTAATTGTAGAAAGGTAATTTTCCAGGACTAGGCTTAATTCTTTTTGTGGAAAAATACTTTAATTCTGTGTAGGACAATCAAATGCAAATGCATCTTTTTTTTCTGTGATCGAGCACTCTAACTGCTACACTATAGTTTACATATTGTATGTGGATTATGAGAAAAGTCTTAGTCTATATACAGTGAGGGAAAAAAGTATTTGATCCCCTGCTGATTTTGTACGTTTGCCCACTGACAAAGAAATGATCTGTCTATAATTTTAATGGTAGGTTTATTTGAACAGTGAGAGACAGAATAACAACAAAAAAATCCAGAAAAACACGTGAAAAATGTTATAAATTGATTTGCATTTTAATGAGGGAAATAAGTATTTGACCCCCTCTCAATCAGAAAGATTTCTGGCTCCCAGGTGTCTTTTATACAGGTAACGAGCTGAGATTAGGAGCACACTCTTAAAGGGAGTGCTCCTAATCTCAG
>QNTS01002512.1:91467-121690 GCA_003317085.1 Hucho hucho | reverse complement strand
GGGGCCCGCAACGAGGGAGCCAGAGGTGGTGCGGGGTCTACGTCCCGCACCAGAGCCGCCACCGCGGATAGATGCCCACCCAGACCCTCCCCAATAGGGTCAGGTTTTGCGGCCGGAGTCCGCACCTTTGGGGGGGGGTACTGTCACGCCCTGACCTGTTGGAGCCTTTTTATGTCTCATTTTGGTTTGGTCAGGGTGTGATTTGGGGTGGGCATTCTATGTTCTTTTTGTATTTCTTTGTTTTGGCTGAGTGTGGCTCTCAATCAGGGACAGCTGTCTATCGTTGTCTCTGATTGGGAACCACACTTAAGCAGCTATTTTTCCCTCCAGCCTTGTGGGAAGTTGACTCTGTTGAGGTGTGTGTACTGTTGGTGCTACACCTGTTTTGAGCTTCGTTTATTGTTTTGTATTGAGTGAGTTAACCAATAAATATGTTTAACTCCACCCAGCACGCTGCGCCTTGGTCCGTCCATGAAGATCGTGACAATTACATGAGATTGAAAAGGTAAAACAGGAAATTGACCAGATTTATAGTGAAGAAGTAGAGAAAAAGCTCAGGTTCCTGAAACAACGATATCATGAAGCTCAAAGGCAACAAAATGACTAACATGGAGACTCAGAAAACAACAAGCACAAAATAAAATGTTCTAAATAAAAGACCCCAAAACAAAGAAGATTACAGACAAATTGGATTAAATAATTGCCTCGTTATTGTTATTTTATTGTTACTTTTTATAATTTTTTACTTTAGTTTATTTTCTTAACTCTTCTTGAACTGCACTGTTGGTTAAGGGCTTGTAAGTAAGCATTTCATGGTAAGGTATACACTTGTTGTATTTGGCGCATGTGACACAGTTTGATTTGAAATACAGAATGCATTTGAATCATACTATACAAATCTGTACAAGCAACCAGAGAAGGCATATGTACAGACAATAGAGCATTTTTTTACTCACTTGAGGTCACTCCCCTCAATTGAGACAGAGCAAAATGATAGACCTACTTCAGAAATAACTACTGAATAAATTAATAATGAAATATCCAATCTAAAGGCAAACAAATCTCCAGACACTGATGGCTTCCTTTCAGAATGGTTCAAAGCCCTCAGAGAACAACTAACACCTTAACTTCAGGCCTGTTTTAACTGTACTCTGCGGGAGGGGATCTTCCACCATTGTGGGGACAGGCCATAATATCTGTAATTCCAAATGAGGGTAAGGATATGAACGAATGCAGTTCCTATAGCTATATCGCAGTTCTTAAAAAGGATTATAAACTATACTCAGGACCCTGTCTTTCAAAGATAAATAGTAAAAATCTAAATAACTTCCCTGTAAAGGGTTTAAACACTGTTTCCCATGCTTGTTTAATTTTAACCTTTATTTAACTAGGCAAGTCAGTTAAGAACATTCTCATTTTCAATGACGGCCTAGGAACAGTGGGTTAACTGCCTTGTTCAGGGGCAGAACGACGCATTTTTACCTTGTCGGCTCAGGGATTCAATCTTGCAACCTTTCGGTTACTAGTCCAACGCTCTAACCACTAGGCTACCTGCCGCCCATAAGCAATTCATGAACATGCACCTGTGGAACGGTCGTTAAGACACTAACAGCTTACAGACGGTAGGCAATTAAGGTCACAGTTATAAAAACTTAGGACACTAAAGAGGCCTTTCTACTGACTCTGAAAAACACCAAGAGAAAGATGCCCAGGGTCCCTGCTTATCTGCGTGAACCTGCCTTAGGCATGCTGCAAGGAGGCATGAGGACTGCAGATGTGGCCAGGGCAATGAATTGCAATGTCCGTACTGTGAGACGCCTAAGACAGCGCTACAAGGAGACAGGACGGACATCTGATCCTCGCAGTGGCATAACACGTGTTACAACACCTGCACATGATCTGTACATCCGAACATCACACCTGCGGGACAGGTAAAGGATGGCAACAACAACTGCCCGAGTTACACCAGGAACGCACAATCCCTCCATCAGTGCTCAGACTGTCTGCAATAGGCTGAGAGAGGCTGGACTGAGGGCTTGTAGGCCTGTTGTAAGGCAGGTCCTCACCAGATCTCACCGGCAACAACGTCGCCTATGGGCACGAACCCACCGTCGCTGAACCAGACTGGACTGGCAAAAAGTGCTCTTCACTGACGAGTCACGGTTTTGTCTCACCAGGGGGGATGGTCGGATTCGCGTTTATCGTCAAAGGAATGAGCGTTACACCGAGGCCTGTACTCTGGAGCGGGATTGATTTGGAGGTGGATGGTCCGTCATTGTCTGGGGCGGTGTGTCACAGCATCATCGGACTGAGCTTGTTGGCATTGCAGGCAATCTCAACGCTGTGCGTTACAGGGAAGACATCCTCCTCCCTCATGTGGTACTCCTCCCTCATGTGGTACCCTCCCTCATTACCGTCCATCATGACAATGCCACCAGCCATACTGCTCGTTCTGTTCGTGATTTCCTGCAAGACAGGAATGTCAGTGTTCTGCCATGGCCAGCGAAGAGCCCGGATCTCAATCCCATTGAGCACATCTGGGACCTGTTGGATCGGAGGGTGAGGGCTAGGGCCATTCCTCCCAGAAATGTCTGGGAACTTGCAGGTGCCTTGGTGGAAGAGTGGGGTAACATCTCACAGCAAGAATTGACAAATCTGGTGCAGTCAATGAGGAGGAGATGCACTGCAGTACTTAATGCAGCTGGTGGCCACACCAGATACTGACTGTTACTTTTGATGTTGACCCCCCNCCCCCCCCCCCCCACCCCCCCTTTGTTCAGGGACACATTATTCCATATCTGTTAGTCACATGTCTGTGGAACTTGTTCAGTTTATGTCTCAATTGTTGAATCTTGTTATGTTCATACAAATATTTACACATGTTAAGTTTGCTGAAAAGAAACGCAGTTGACAGTGAGAAGACGTTTAAATGCATCAATAATAGCCAAAGGAATGGAGGACATAATCCCAGAATTGATTGACGGGGATCAAACTGGTTTCATACGAAATAGACAGACACAGGACAACATAAGGGGAACACTAAATGTCGTGGACCATATCACTCAGAATAAAACAAGTGCTATGTTAATCAGTCTAGATGCAGATAAAGCATTTGATTCAGTGTGATGGGATTATCTATTCCAAGTTATGGATAGATTTGGTTTCAACGAAGAAGTGATACAGTGCATCAAAACACTGTATTCATGTCCGACTGCCAGAATAAAGATTAATGGACATTTGTCATGAACGATAAGTTTAGATCGAGGGGCAAGACAAGGCTATAATCTTTCACCCACACTCTTCTCCTTGTACATCGAGTCGTTAGTACAGGCAATAAAACAGGACGCATCTTTAGAGGGAATAACAATAAGAGGTAGTGAACATAAAATATGCAAGTCTGCTGATGATGTTCCCTTATTCCTTAACTTCTTAGGGAGCGGCAGCAGAGGTGACGGTTTTGGAGTCTGGCGTGCCCAAAGTAAAATGCCTGCCACTCAGGCCCAGAAAATAGGATATGCACATAATTAGTACTATTGGATAGGAAACACTCTGACGTTTCTAAGAGTGTTAGAATAATGTATGTGAGTATAACAGAACTGATATAGCAGGCAAAAACCAGAGGAAAATCCATCCGGATTTGCAGTTTTTTTTGTACATGACCTTCTTCTCCAGGCTGCCTATTCATTTCTATTTTAACTAGGACTGAGACTGCAGTACCTATGGCTTCCACTAGATGTCAACAGTCTTTATACAGAGTCTGGAGGCTGTAGACCTGAGCATAACGGATAGGAACAGGAAATAGTCGAGGTAGCTCAGATGTCAACAAGATTTTACGGAGAGACCGAGTGCGCGCCCCACTGTATTTTCCTTTCATAACGTTTAGGTTACCATCCGAGTGAAATATTATCGCTAATATTCATAAAAGGATAGCTAAGGATGCATTTTAAATGATCTATGATTTGTTTAGGAAAAGTTGATAGGTATATTTGAACGCGTTCTCTTCACGGTTCAATGGGCGAGTGGACGCTGTATTTTATGAACATAACGCGCCAACCAAACGGAGATTTATGGATATAATAAATGACTTTTTCTAACAAAAGAACCATTGGATGTCTTCGTTGGACACTTGGGAAGCCCTCAGCAGAAGTTCTTCGAAAGGTAAGTGATATTTTTTAGCTCTTATATGGGTTGTGTGTGACCCGCGCCGCTACTCCCTAAGTAGTTAATTGACGGTGGAAGTTAAAGGCCTACTGCTGCATTGGCCTATAGGATATCTTAGTTCCATGTACTCATTTCTTTAGCCTCCAATGGATCACGGTGTATCAATGTATCCATTTGGCAGAGGCTGGTGCTTTCACAATAGTTACATTTTTACTTTGAGATTTTTATCATTTTAATTAAGTTTTGTATGATTAAACATGTGACAATGACTGAGATATTGAAACGAAATTGTTCCACGAAAATGGCACGCAGATATAACTGGCACGCAGATCGGTAGAAATGGTAGGATAAAATCTAAGCTTCTCCAAACTTGAAACTCATGCGCCGCCTATGGTCTTCACTATAACACCCATTAAAAATTCTGCAGCGCATGCACACATAGGAGCTCCCGTGCCCCCCTTTGGAAATCAAATGCCCATACAACTGATTCGTTCTGGCACAGGCCCTGCACGTCCAATGACTTCTGGGAATGAAACCTCGAGCCACATCCCAGAATTCTTCACAAATGAAGGATAAACATGCTTTCGCCATTGCCTCCCACGGCCCAGGAAGTGATAGGAGTGATTGATCAATACTATTTGTTTGTATATGTGTGTGTGTTTCCTGTGAGTCCAGGTCAGTATGACCTCCTCTTTGACGGTGTGATGGATAACAGGTTAGTGGCCTTCTTTGGAATTGCGCGCTCACACACTTAAAACACTCACACACACACCACACACACACACAGGGAAAATGAGGATA
Organism: Hucho hucho; assembly: GCA_003317085.1. NCBI lineage: Eukaryota > Metazoa > Chordata > Actinopteri > Salmoniformes > Salmonidae > Hucho > Hucho hucho. Next base: position 116,728 of record QNTS01002512.1, on the reverse strand, counting down.
GACAATTTCTTTCAGAATCAACAGATGGCAGCAAAGTATTGCACCAGGCCGCATCAAAATACATGCACCAGTCGGCATGTAGTGCAATCATAAGATTTCAATCAGTGGTCGAAAAAGTACCCCATCATCATACTTGAGTAAAAGTAAAAATACATTAATAGAAAATGACTCAAGTAAAAGTGAAAGTCATCCAGTAAAATACTACTTGAGTAAAAGTCTAATACAAGTATTTGGTTATAAATATACTTAAGTATCACAATAAATGTAATTGCTTAAATATACTTAATTATCAAAAGTAAAAGTATAGATCATTTCAAATTCGTTATATTAAGCAAACCAGACATCACCATGTTCTTGATTTTTATTTATTTACGGTTAGCCAGGGGCACACTCCAATACTAAGACATAATTTCAAACAAAGCATGTGGGTTTAGTGAGTCCGCAAGATCAGAGGCAGTAGGGATGACCAGGGATGTTCTTTTGATAAGTGCGTGAATTGGACAATTTTTCTGTCCTGCTAAGAATTCAAAATTAAACTTTTTGTTTATAAATTATTAAGTGATTAAAACTTGTAATTCCGTTTGCAAATTGATAACAGAAATACCAAAAAATCTGTAACGGAATTACTGCGTCTGAATTGGCTACAATGGGAGGTGACCCAAACCCCAGTTGGGTCACCTGCTACTGTCATTCAGGAATTCAGGAAACATAGAAACTGGTTGGTTAGCTACCTGCAGATTCATGCAGGGTAGTAACGTCATAAGTTGTGATTATGGTCCATTGTTTAGCTAGCTAGCCAGCTACAGGTCTTAACAAAAGACTGCACTCTAATTTTGACATAGTATTTACATTTCAAGTTAAGTGTACTGTTAGCTAGCTAACGGGAGCTGGCTGGCTTGCTAACTAACGTTACGTCATGCATTGGGATTCATTGTTTACCTAGCTAGCTATCTAGCTACATTTCTTAACAAAAGACTCGTCTTAGTGTGCCAGAGCGCAGAATAACTGATGCATGTTTGAATGTTCAACACCCGTAGAATATTTTTTATTTTATTTCACCTTCATTTAACAAGATAGGCCAGTTGAGAACAAGTTCTCATTTACAACTGCGACCTGGCCAAGATAAAGCAAAGCAGTTCGACACAAACAAAACACAGAGTTACACATGGAGTAAACAAACATAGTCAATAATACAGTAGAAAAACAAATATATATACAATGTGTGCAAATGAGGTAAGATAAGGAAGGTAAGGCAATAAATAGGCCATGGTGGCGAAGTAATTACAATTTAGCAATTAAACACTGTAATGGTAGATGTGCAGTAGATGAACGTGCAAAGTAGAAATACTGGGGTGCAAAGTAGCAAGATAAATAAATAAATACAGTAGGGGATGAGGTAGTTGGTTGGGCTATTTACAGATGGGCTATGTACAGGTGCAGTGATCTGTGAGCTGCTCTGACAGCTGATGCTTAAAGCTGGTGAGGGAGATAAGTGTCTCCAGTTTCAATGATTTTTGTAGTTCGTTCCAGTCATTGGCAGCAGAGAACTGGAAAGAAAGGCGGCCAAAAGAGGAATTGGTTTTGGGGGTGTCCAGTGAGATATACCTGCTGGAGCGCTTGCTACGGGTGGGTGCTGCTATGGTGACCAGCGAGCTGAGATAAGGCGGGGCTTTACCCAGCAGGGACTTGTAGATGAGGTGAGTATGCAGGCCATGGAGGAACTGGGACATTTTCAGCTTCCAGGAATTGTGAGGCCGGTTGGACGTACTGCCAAATTCACTAAAACGAAGTTGGACGCTGCTTATGGTAGATACATTTACATTCTCTGGCAACAGGTTACCATCCGAATGCCCTGGTGGACATTCCTGCAGTCAGCATGCTAATTGCACGCTCCCTCAAAACTAAAAACATCTGTGTTGTGTGGCAAAACTGTACATTTTAGAGTGGCCTTTTATTGTCCCCAGCACAGGGTGCACCTGTGTAATGGTCATGCTGTTTAATCAGCTTCTTGATATGCCACACCTGTCAGGTTATGGATTATCTTGGCAAAGTAGAAATGCTCACTAACAGGGATGTAAACAAATGTGTGCACAAAGTTTGAGAGAAACAAGCTTTTTTTGCACATGGAACATTTCTGAGATCTTTTATTTCAGCTCATGAATCATGGGTCCTACGTGTTGCATTTATATTTTTGTTCAGTGTATTTACCAATTTAATAACCAGACCTTCAGACCAAACTTGCTATGCTCAATTATTGATGCACTACCAAACGTGCTGCTATATGTTGCCTTCACACCCACAAGTGCGCCACTCTAAGTGGCCGATGCGGCACGTGATAAGTTACCGCTGTACAGTCTAAACGCCCGGTAACGTTTGTGGTGGACCGCCATAATACCATAGAAGAAGAAGCAACCCAGGAGTTGTCCTTTGGTATTTCAACGTGACTTACTTACCCTAAGCTAGCTAGCTGACGACTCCAGGACGATGGAGGAAGCGGAGATGGCAGAGATGGAGCTTGAATCTGATGGCAGTGGAAATAAAGATGAATACACTTCTGGCCAAAATAATGGATAAAAAAGTAAAATTGATGTGGGAAAGGAAATGTTTAGTATTGGTATTACCCCATTGTATTTGGTAGGAGGTCGTATTCTGGGAGTATTGGAGCCTGATTTGGAGTATTCGAAATGGTGAAGAAAGTCAGTGAAAATTATAAGGATAGGTCTTGTATGGATTTTGTGTGTTTCTGCTGATCAGAAGGAATGTTTGTTGGGCCTCATTCGAGTTGATGATTATCCTGTGTCGTGTTTTGAGCTACGGAACAGGGCACTACAAACATAGTATTCATGTCAAAGGAGTCATTTCTGGAGTGTCAGAAGTGGTTGACGTTCATAGGATGAATTATGTGGTTAATGGAACGAAGGAGAAGAGTTTGTCTGTTCTGTTTTTTATGTGGAGTCCCTCCTGAGCTGAATGCAGCTGGGATATGTGTGCTACCCTGTCAGGGGTTTTGTATCCAGGTCATTGCAGTGTAAGAGATGTCAAATGTTTGGTCATGTAGAGAGTGTCTGCAGACAGAAGGAGCTGAGATGTGGGACGTGTGGGGAAGATCACTTTGATGGAGATTGTATAGCAGAAGAGAATTGCAAAGGAATTAAGTGTTGTAACTGTGGAGGAGAACATGAGGCGACATCCTTGGAATGCCCAAAATAATGAACACAGTGGAGGTGGCCAAAATCAGGGCAGTTCAGTCTGTGTCCTATGCGAAGGCAGTAAAAGGGGTAGAAAGAGCAGAAGGTCTGATGGTAGTGAATAACAGGGGAGCTATACAGCAACATGCACCGAGGCCTGTGTCACCAGCACAATCCAGACAAGTGAAGAAAGTGACTTTGTCGCTTTAATAGCAATGCTGGTAAAAAACAAAAAAGTTTTATAAAAGTCAAGAAAGATTGACATCATTGTTTCTGCAGTTTAGCTATTTCTGGGTTTAAAAAACGTAACATCTGAGGAGCTACATGGATTACTGACTCATGCAGTCCCACCCTCTCAGGCCCTAGAGCCTAAACAGAGGATTTGAGGTTTTGAATGACTGAAGGAGCTGGAATAAATAAGGAAAATAATATTACTGTTCATTTTCTCTTTCCCATAGTGGAATTACTTTTCTTTGGGGAATTGTTTTCCTCACCATCCAGTTGGTGGCGACAATACACATGTTGGTGTAGTTCGCCAATAAATCCTAACAAAACGAAGAAGAAGCTATCTATTTGTTCTAGCTAATACTCTATTCAGAAATGTTCCTCACTGCTGTAAATCGTGAGTATGTTTGAATACGTTGGTAGTTTTTCCACTTGTATGGCAAAATATTGTATTGTTTGGCTGGCTCTATGCATATTTGGTTGGTCGATTTACCTGTGATTCACTATCTTTAGCGTTGAAGCCAGCGTGTCATGTTAACGTGACCTTTCTGGAGGAAGATGTCGTGTTGTGTAACGTTAGACTGCTGTATCAGAAGCTACGTTAATTAGCTGGCCATGGTAACTAGCAGGCTACAGCGAACAGAAGCGGGCATAATGATCTTGCCCATCTGATTTCACTGTCCTCTGTTTTCCATGCACACAAGTGGCCAAGGCCAAGTCAAAGTAAGTGCTTTCTTTCCTTTTCCACCTCATTATTTGTACATAGACCTATGTAGGCTACTTCATAGCCAGCAGATCGGAACCGCTTGCTGACAGCTGCACTAACGGTAGTGTAGATTAGGTTGTGTAGATTAGGACACCGTGGAGATATTGCTCTGAAAACGTACCTCAATCCAGGGATGAGAAATGCATTGTGCTCCGAATTGTCCCATTATCCCAACTGTTACAGCGACAAGATTGAACGACTGCTGAAGCAACAGAGGAATACCAATGTTCATGTAGTTTATTACATCATTTTTGTGGGCTATAACAAGTGTTATCATACAAATGAACCATTGTATCTGTGTTACAGGACTGTCCTAGTGCAAATGGTGAGTGCTGCAGGGACAGGTTATTGTTTCAACACCAAGAGGAACCGACTACGGGAGAAACTGGTGCTGCGAAAAAATGATCCCCTGGGTAAGCTACAAACCATCTCTGGATACTGCCTAACCCTAATCTACAAACATATAGCCTATACAATTGTAATGTTACTCCCCTGAATGGGGGCAGAAATGTGAAATGATTCACACTGACTGTTCATTCGGTATAATGATGAATTGCAAAAAATCAACTCTTTACATATCACTTTTCTCAAATTCCATAACATTCACATTTGTATTCCCAGGCATTACTAATCAAGCTCTGCACAAACAAGCCCCAATGGAGCACACAGATGATCATGTTATCACATTCAGTTATTAGAATCTTACTCGTGATTCTATATTAATATCAGTGATGTAATCGTTTTTTAAAAAGTTGGGTAATGGGTGAAGTATAAACTCCAGTGGGCGATCGCGATAAGACAAACAACCACTGATATAAATGACATTTGTGACTCACAACCTGGATTCGCTCTTATGTAGCAACATTTGAATTTCTGTTTTTTACATTGGATAAAATTAGAGACTCCGAGCAACAACATGGTGTATCCTACACTGCATTTGAGGAACAATGGGAAAGTCATTCTGCTTTGAAAGTTGATCAACTTGTAAACTCACTTTTGAGAAAATCGCCTTTGAGTGTTTTAGTATCTAGTGAAGAGCTCTTCTTTGTCTACACCCATTCAGCATCGTTCACACACTCTTAAGCTTTAGCCCCACCCACCTCGGGGGGCGCTTGGAGCACACACGACACTCTGGCCGATGATTTGTTTACCTCTGGATAACATGAACAGCCTAACCAGCTCTGCTGGCAACAATTTCATTATGCTTTTTTGCCGACGTCTTATGGCCGGTGTCAGTAAACGTGTAGCTTGCTACCTAGGTAAACAATGAACCTAGCTAGGTAAACAACATGTAAGATCACACACATCACGCCACCTAACGTTAGCTAGGGAGCCAGCCAGCTAATGCTAGCTAACAGTACACTTGAAATGAAAGCACTTTCTGTCAGAATTAGAAAGGATAATAGCTATCTACATTTATCTTACCCGTATACATCATCATGCATAATGGATGTGTCTCCCTGTCACGGATCCATGCCACAAATGCCCTTAGTTTGAAGACATAATCCGGAAACAGGTGTTTTCCCATCTCTTTAGCTATCATACTCTAATTACACTGATTTCAAAACTCGATCCTCCAGAAAGTGGAGAGCAACACTTATGCATCTTCATAAAAAAATATATTAAAAAATAGCTGCATTCGACAGGATTACCAACACAATCTGACCAGCTCAAATAGACAAAAGCCTTCTATATGGCAGACCAATCCGAACTCCTCTCTCGGCATTCATTATCTCAGCCAATCATGGCTAGTGGGAAGGTTGCTGGCTTTTTCTGTGGCTTAACCAACAAGGCTCGTAATTTAACAATTGTATTTGTATTTACAGATGGCATACAAGTTTGTTATTAAGGCACATGAAAGTTCAAAACCGCATTTTGATAAAAATATATTTTGTACGTTCAAATTGCTCTCCTGTTAAAATCATGACTTGCGACATACGCATAGTTTCCTGAATCGGGTCACATTTTAGAACTGTGTTTGAATTTTGATTGCATTTTTACGTAGGCCTATAAGGAAGATGTTCATATCTGAAACATGTTATTTTTTAAAAGTTTCTAACTTGTAAAAAATAAAGAGAAACCCTGGAATGAGTAGAGGTTCTAAAACATTTGACCGGTAGTGTATGTAGTTACGGCCCTGGTTACATCCAATCTGGTGCCCGACTGCACACTCGATGACATGGCATGCAATCATTGGTTGATTCATGCAGGGGAACATGACCATAGTTAAAGCCACACTGTGGCTACGTCTGAAATTTGCTGTTAAATCCTTGCTTCCTCCATACTTGTTTCCTCAATTGCGCTCAAAGCGCATTGAAGCAGAGGATCCGAGGTACTCCCTCGGACCTCTTCCTCCAATTAGCTGAGCGAAATTTGGGGAAACATGTACGGAGGAAGCAAGGATTTAACAGCAAATTTCAGACGTAGCCACAGTGTGGCTTTAACTATGGTCATGTTCCCCTGCATGAATCAACCAATGATTGCATGTCATCGAGTGTGCAGTCGGGCACCAGATTGGATGTGGTTAGCTGATACGTTAAATACTTATCCAGGCGTTGTAAGATCTGTCATGTCAGCAACGTCTGAACAGGGCAACACGACCATAGACTCAGCCATATGACATCATCATACACAAAGAGCCAATAGTGGGAGTCTTGTTAGATGTATCATTTTTTTGTTCCTCCTGCTGTGTATAATGAGTGATTTTAATATTCAGCTCATATCAGGTAACATGTGTTTTAATGGTAATTCAAGTCATATACTATGTTGGCCTAGTCATTTGCCCCTGCTTCAAAATTTTACTCACAATACTTTCCAATTTGTGCACATAGCTTTTCAGTGTGCATCCACTTACTTCAGATTTTTATTTCTGTCTTTGCAGTGAACAAGCACGTTCTCTTTCACGAAAAGAAGAAGATTAGGTCGATTTAACTGAACGGCAAAGAATTAAGAATCTGCAATTTCTAAACCGATTTCACTGACATTGTATTGTCTAAACTGTGTTGACCATCATTCGTGAGAAGAGCTAAGGAGTTCCTATTGGACTTTTCCAGGACCACATCAACTCATGGTAAAACATTTGGGATGAACCAAATGGTGGCAAAACCTCAAGCAGTTCTCTGTTTCCACTCCCATCAATGAGACAGTTATTCCTCAATAAGTAAGAAGTAGCTTGTTTCATGTTTTCTTTCCACTTGTAAACTTTCTCTACCTTAGGCTAAATCTTATTGATTATCTTTGTTCTGCGAGAGGATCATGTCTGGCCTCATCTAAGGTAGGGTTCCCCAACTGGCGGGCCGAATCTGGTTTTATTTGGCCCCCAAGATTTCTGGGCAAGAAATAATCATCATAATCCTTTATTTATTCATTGTTGGACATTAGACTGTAAAAACATCAGGGAATCCGCTCCAAGTATTCACAAGCATTATAGATGTTGTATACAAATGTAAGCAAGGTTTGAAATGATTATGTTTTAGTCAAATATGACATGTTTGGGCTTCTTGCAGTCAATTTGCAATCTACAAATTATTTGTAATTCTGTTCCGCCCCCTTCTGACCGTCCACTTATAAAGAAATCGGCCCAAGGCTGAATCTAGTTGATGATCCCTGATTTAAGGAATAATGGAAACATGAAAGAGACAACTGCTCACTTACAGCGCCCTCAAAGTATTCACACCCCTTGACATTTTCCACGTTGTTGTTAAAGCCTAATTAAAACAATATTACAGTGAGATTTGGTGTCACTGGCCTACACACAATACCCCAGAATGTCATTTTCAACGTGGAATTATGTTTTTAGACATTTTATTAAAAATGAAAAGCTGAAATGTCTTGAGTCTAACTATTCAACCACTTTCTTATGGCAAGCCAAAATAAGTTCAGGAGTGAACATTTGCTTAACAAGTCACATACGAATTTTCATGGACTCACTTTGTGTGCAATAATAGTGTTTAACATGATTTTTGAATGATTACCTCCTCTACCCCACACACAACACTAGTTACTCTACAATACTAACCTAAATGACAGCGTGAAAAGGAAGCCTTTTTCAGAATAAAACATTTCTTAACTGTGGATCCTGTTTGCAATAAGACACTAAAGTAAAACTGTAAAAAATGTGGCAAAGAAATTAACTTTATGTCCTGAATATATTGCGTTTATGTTTGGGGCAAATCATCATAACACATCACTGAGTACCACTCTTCATATTTTCAAGCGTGGTGGTGGCTGCATCATGTTATTGGTATGCTTGTCATCGGCAAGGACTAGGGGAATTTTTGGGGGATAAAAAGAAATTGAATGAAGCTAAGCACAGACAAAATCCTAGAGGAAAACCTGGTTCAGTCTACTTTTCACCAGACACTGGGGTCATGATAAGTTCACCTTTCAGGACAAAGGGACAATAACCTAAAACGCAAGGCCAAATATACACTGGAGTTGCTTACCAAGATGACATTGAATGTTCCTGAGTGGCCTAGTTACAGTTTTGACTTAAATCTACTTGTAAGACTTAAATAGCTGTCTAGGAATGATCAACAACCAACTTGACAGAGCTTGAAGAATTTGAAAAAGAATAATGTGCAAATATTGTACAATCCAGGTGTGCAAAGTTGTTACAAGTCTTGCCCGGTAAGACTCAAAGCTGTAATCGCTGCCAAAAATGATTCTAACATGTTTTGACTCAGGGTTTGAATACTTATGTAAATTAAATATTTCCGTTTTTCATTTTCAATACATTTGCAGAAATGTCAAACATGTTTTCACTTTGTCATTGTGGGGTATTGTGTGTGTGTGGGGGGGGGAGTAATATATTTAATCATTTTTGAATTCAGGCTGTAACACGTGGAATAAGTCAAGGGGTATGCATGTTTCACCCTGAATAAGCTTCACAACATTACGGTAATTCAGTACACAATACATTTTTTTTTGTCTAGAAACATGTACAATCAACCAATGGTACAACCTAATCTGGGTTTGATGTTTAACTTTTTCAGTTTTTCTGACATTTTAAAAAGGAAAATAAATTATTTGTATCCTAATCATAGGTCAGAATAAAAGTTAAATAATTCAAGTTGTCTTTTACCTCCTTAAATGTTTTACATTATTATGTCCCATTTGTTGACATTGTCAAAGCTTATGAAAACAATGTTTGAGTGACAGAAATTGTTTCAATGACGAGTTTGTCTACATTTAGAATGAAGCAGTATTTATAAAAATTATTAATCTTATTCACATTTCAATGAAATTTGAATATTTAAAAAAGTATTGTATATGATAAATACTGGTATGGAAGATTAATAAAGGACAATGGTCATCATTACATTAATGTATTTACAGATATATTAGTTGTTACAGTACTTGCAACAGTGTTTTAGATTTTCCATTTAGCGTGCAAGTTGCTGTCTTCTCTTGAAAATGTCCGTGGGTAGGTCCTTTTGAGGGATAAGACGCTTGCGTCCCATTTGTCTACACTCACTCATGCCACCTGATTGGCTCTCCTGCCATCCTCCAGTGGCATTGTGGGAAAGTGAACCATGTAGAATGCCATGGCACAAATTAAGCTGTCTCCATCTCCCTGTGTAGAGATGGAAACGGTCAACTCCAATACCATACTCAGATAGTGAAACAAACACACACACTGAGGGTGTCAACAATTCAATTGAGATGTAGGCTGGAAGGACAAAAGTACTTCCCGCAGACAACCATGACCTTGCCATGAGAACTCACTACCCTTTATGACAAGAATGAAACATTAATTCCCTCATTTAGAATTTCATGTAAGCAAATAAAGGACTATATGACTTAATTAATTATCATAACTTGGAAAAATGAATAAAAAGTGGAACTGAGACGATGTTATTTAACTGATCAACTGTTTGCAACAGTAGGGGGTGCTATGACATGTCAATTGTGGCTTTTTGAACAAGGCTCCCCACTGTCAGTCTCAAATGTTTTTCATTTCAGAAATCAAGTTAAGATGTAGAACTTTCAAACTACATAAATGATCACCGTATGATGCATTTTTCATATGATGGAAAACGCATCATTTTGTGACACTTTCTGTATTTTCAAAGTTCTATATCTTGAACTTGATTGCTGACATGCAAAACATTTTGGGACTGTATCAAAAGTCGACAAATGAAACAAATACCAAAAGTGTTTTTGAGTGGTATTTTCCTTTTTTAATCATTTTAATTTTCAACTTCAGTAGATGAAGTCATTTGGGACGTCGCAAGGATTCCGTTTAGATTTACCTATTACTCACCCTTTATGACAAATGTATTACAGCACTCTGTGACATCAGCTGATGTAAGAAGGGCTTTATAAATACATTTTATTTGATTTTGATATTATCACTAATTGTCCTATCCAGTGTGAGATTCCAATTTGTTATAAACAACTAAAGATGACATAATGAGACAGATACATAAACTGAACATTATGCAATTAGTATGAAGAATATTTAACCTACATTGAAAAATGGTTATTACCGTACCAATAAGATGTCGGTATCATGCATATAATATGCCAGAATAATCTAATAGACTAGACATTTATTTTTTCTTACATATTTAGCCGAAGAGATTTATCTTTTGACAGGGTCAACTTGGCAGAGTTATACCAAAATTGTATATGCTCGTACAGTGAACGAGACAATATAAGAATGATAGAAATAAAGTGTATTTTTTAAATATTAAACACTTTTCCACAATTAATAGCTTAAATTAAGCAAAGCATTATCAACATTTAAGAGCAAATGTTTTTCCAAATGATACCTACCTAAACTTGATCTGTGCAAACTAAATATAACTATCAGAGGCTTTAATGCAAATGCCATAAAAACAAACGCTAAATATTTGGATAAAATAGAAACCTTAATTTTTTTTACTTTCAAGGACTACATTTCAGAATTTTTTTTTACACAATATAAACAATTTATAGTATAAAACAAGAAACACATTTTTACAGTATTAATGAATCACACATTTTTGCTCAATAATAAGCCAGTAGGTTACAATCATAAGAATACAACCATTTAATCATTTCCCAATCGAAATGTACTACTATTACTTCCCATTGCTAAAACGTTTTACGTTTGTTACATTTAAACTTTGCTAATGTTTCACACACAAGTTATTTTCAAAGAGATGGCTAACACCAAGCGAGCTGCAATAAGCACAGTTCCACTCACCAGATGATGATCATGTTAAACTTCTTGTTGAAAGTTAGTCTTGAAAAGGGAGAAGCTAACAAATTAGCAGCAACATCCTCTTCGATAACACCTGCTGCAGCCGCTGCAAACTAGCCGACAACAAAAGCTAGCTCGCTAGACCCTGGGAAAACTACTGCTCGGTATTGCGCAGTGACCTGTTGTCCTTCAAGAAGGCCGTTTACATACGTTTTTGTAAAAATGTCCCACCCATTAAGTCAATGTGATTGGTTAATTCCACTGTCACTCCAAAATGTTGCCCTAATAGTTGAATCGCAGAGGCCTTTTCTCTAGCTTCTGATGGCCTAGCCAATGGCTGACTTGGCTAGCTAGATTTATCTCCCAATAGATTATTCTGTTTTTCCTTTCCAACAAAAACTGAAGAGATTAAATCAGAACATCATTGAAAATAATATTATTATTTTATAAATCCTTAGCCCTTCTCTAAAGGCATAGAAAGCCCATTCTTCCTCACTGTGTTTGGGTTAGTAATAATTTGTGGAATTGCTCTATTTTCCCTCAGCATATATGAACACAGAAATACTGGATATGGTGATTTGACAAATTTACAATCCTGGTCTTGAAATGGACTCATTTTTCTGGTCTCGGTCTTGACTCGGTCTCAACCCCCCACCCCTCCAGTCTTGACTCTGACTTTATTTGCTCCGGTCTTGGTCTTGAATCGGTCTCGCTTAAGGTGGTCTCGAAAACAACACTGGTTATAGGCAAGGTTGTAGAAAACTTCCTTGGTGTAGTAATTGGTGACGAGGACCAATTCAATGTCTACAAAACTCCAAGGGCCAAATCCTTGACATCATTGCATGTTTTTTTTGCAAAAGTCCCAAGTTCCGCGCGCAGATCCCAAATTAGAATTTGGCCCTAAATGACAAATGTGTTAAGTCCTTTTGGACATCTCCCCTATCCCAGTTTTCTGCCATCCTGCCGCTTATAGACTAACACTCCTCTAGGATTGCTTATGGGTTGGTCATGGGTTTATTATTTCTTTCTCTGCTATTGACAGGCTTGGGCTTGGAGAAGGGGTTGGGTGAGATGGGGGTGTTAGATCTCTGATGGGAAAACGCATGGAGGAATGTGGCAACGCGCTCAGATTTAACCACAGATGGCCCCCGCCAATGGTTCCCACAGGCCTGGCCGATTACTCACCATTCTGGCTCATTGCACTCATCCACGGACTCCTCCACCCCTCCCCCAAGAATCCACCTCACCTCATCCCCCATGCAAAACTCAGCCAAGAGGCAAGACTAGAGTCAAAGGTGACCAATGGTGAATTACAGGGCTTGCTGAGAGACTGGAAAAAGTGAGTATACGTGGAGAAAAATCGAACAAAGCTGGTACATTTTCATTTTTACCAATGTACAGTACCAGTCAAAAGTTTGGACGCCTACTCATTCCAGGGTTTTTCTTTATTTTCTACATTGTAGAACACAACTGATTGGCTCAAGCGCATTAAGAAGGAAAGAAATTCTAGAAATTAACTTTTATCAAGGCACACCTGTTAATTGAAATGAATTCCAGGTGACTACCTCATGAAACTGGTTGAGAGAATGCCAAGAGTGTGCAACGCTGTCATCAAGGCAAAGGGTGGCTACTTTGAAGAATCTCAGACACAATGTGGTTCCATGTGTGTTATCATAGTGTTGATGTCTTCACTTATTTTACAATGTAAAATATTGTAAAAAAAACTGGAATGAGTGTCAACCTTTTACAGGTACTGTATGTTTATGTCTCCTGTCTGGTTTTTGGATTGGTTGTGCTAACCATGTGGAAATGCATGGTCCCACTTTGGCACTGGCAAGTTTCCAGTTCACAGTTCTGGTTAGAAAATGACTACACCCTGTCCACACCCAAACTCAAGGAGGTTGGCACCCATACTTGAACTGACAGAATAGTGAGGAAAAAAAGATGGTCCCACATTCAAGTTGCCAGAACAGTCGCAATAATTTGTAAATATAAACCAAACTCTTTTCAAATTGTGATTATCCCCCTCGTAAAGAGTGGAACTGGATAGCAAGTCTTCTGATCCTCTCTGTTCACCATGCTCCAGTGCGCCCCATGCCGAGTCACTGTCCTATCGTCTTGTGTTAAACAATGCCTCGCTACCTGAGACTGGCATGTGACAGCGTGACGCTCACTGGAGCTGACAACCACCGCTCCCCTCAGCCCCGCTGCGTCTGCCCCCAACACACTTTGGTGAAGGTTAGATTGGGAAGCCTGTCAGTCAAACGACAGAAGCGGTAGCCGCGGATGAGCGCTGATTCTCTCCACGGTTAACTCCATCCACTACGCCACAACCTCCGCTGGTTCTCTGCGTTGTTAGTGACTGGAGTCGTAGAAGTTTGAGTTAAGGTGGCAGCATAAGCAATCAATCTAACATCAGCATAACCAACTGTGGTCTACGAGTGTAAATGCATGTTGTGGCTGTAGCTGTTATTCCCTTTTTTTTTATACATTTTCTTTTGTCTATTCAATCAAATCTCACTTTGAGATCAAAACCGGTCTGCAAATCCAAATTCCTTGTTGGCCAACTTCATCTGTCTTCTCTTCCTTTCAAAACGGACCCCTGCCCAAACCTTTATCTAATTAAGTGATACAAGGAACCTGACATTGTGCATCACATTGACTTGTGTTTCTTGCCTGGGGGTCTATTTGTGATGCTTGACACGCTGCAAGTCCCGCTTCTCCCATCTCCTCATTGGTTTTTAGGAGCATATACCCACATGGGTGATTGAAAGATGAACTGAGGTCCACACTCCAGTCCAGTTGGTGGTGGTAATGCACCTTTAAATTTGCTTGACAACCGCCATATAAAGTGCAAAGAAGACTGAAGGAGGAGAGATTACTAGAAACTAACTAGGTTTACCCTTTTATCTGTAGATTAATTGACCTTAAGCAATGTTTATATCCCAGGAAAGAATTTGCTAGCAACAGGAAGCTAGCTATGGTAAATTGCCATGAATGTTTAATGCATTTCGACCTGTCCCCAAATTGATATAGTTGGTTCAGAGTTAGTTTTGATATTTCAACCAGTGTGTCCTGATCGCGTCTGGTGTGGCTGGACAAAATCAACATGCGTGCGATGGCGCACTAAAACTTGCGCGCCCGGTCTAATCACCATGTAACAGCGCAGAGTCTGTGAAAGATGAAAAGCCTGGACTCAATTTAAGACCGAAGGAACATTTCAGGGAAAGAGGGAAAGGGGCCTTAAATGTTGAGTGGATTTAACTTTGTTACCAGTCCAGCTTTGCAGCTGACCCTGACTCAGATTCTAATGTTTTTCCATGTAAAATGTATTGCTCATGGAAGAGCGGGGGGAGGGTGTTGTGGATGATGAAAGAACTTGGGTAGCAACAGTGAGAAGCTTGAGTGTTATGCTGCTTTGAACTTAGCACTGACTGGAGGGAGACTGGCACTATAATAATACAATAAATGTGTATTTTTGGGTAACACTTTTTGGGTAACACCATATTCAAACCTGGTCATAAATCTTTAAGAAGCATGCTTTCTCTAATTTTCCAGAAGCTCTGTGACATGCTTCCAATGATGTCCCATGTGTTTGTGATCCCACTTCTGACACCAATATCAAATGAGTAGCCTCTTTTTTTCTAAATGTGAACACTCAAAGTCCCCCGATGTCACTACTAATAATATAATACAGCACTTCTACAATACTACTGTGTATTATAAGAGTCATAGCAAAAAGTAATTTGAAAAAGTATTACATCCAAGTGAACTGAGTGGGGTTTCCAAATGCGCAGAAGAGGAGGCTGGTGACGCTGGGTAACACACTGAAGTGAACCGCTGAGAAACACCAAGTGACTCACTGTATTGATACTACAAGATCGTGGCTTCAGACCCAGCCTCCTTTTTCAGTTTGCCAACTCAGCATTACATTGACACCACCAAATACACACAGAGCAAACCTGCTATAGGTGAAAACAATGACGAGTACAGCACTACTACCATGTTCATCTCAGCAAAAGAAATTCCATGAACAAAACCAAATAATATTTTTGAAGAGGCAATCACCTGACAGGCCTACAATGCATGGATTCAAAAAAAGCAAATATGAAAGGGCTGTCTAGCCATTTGGACAACAATCTGTTTTTTTCCTCTTTGCCAGTAAAAAAAAACTGCTTACTGGAAGAGGGATTAGGGCATCCAAAAGAGTTAAACACTCCAGAATTTATGGGGCCATCAAAGTGTAGTGGGGGCAAGCACCACCAAAAGCCTGACCACAGTCTGTGCTGTGCTCTGCTGACTGGTACGGGGCTGAGAGGTGAGTCACAGGGCGATAGGAGGGGGGTTTGGGTGAAGGACGCTAAGCCAGGTTCCCCTCAGGGCTATGGTTAATTTCATATGCACCGCCAGGGAATGGGGGAGTTGCTGTGTTTGCGTGTTGTGCTAGGGACAGTAAAAGTAAAGTATTATTTCATTATAGACACGTCGAGGCAGATTGCAGTACAGTTTATTAACATTGATGGAGCAGTAAAGGCTAACTTGTGGAGGCTGTACACATGCTCATCCCAAACCATCTCAATTGGGTTGAGTTTGGGTGATTTGTGATTTCTGATGCAGCACTCTCCTTGGTCAAATAGCCCTTACACACCTCCAGGCTGTCATTGTCCTGTTGAAAAACAAATGATAGTCCCACTAAGTCCAAATCAGATGGGATGGCTGTGGTAGCCATGCTGGTTAAGTGTGCCTTGAATTCTAAAAAAGAATCACTGACAGTGTCACCAGCAAAGCACCATCACACCACCACCTCCATGCTTCACGGTAGGAACCACACATACAGAGATCTACTCTGCATCTCACGAAGACACGGCAGTTGGAACCACAAATCTCACATTTGGACTCATCAGACCAAAGAACATTGCTAGTGTTTCTTTGCCCAAGCAAGTCTCTTCTTTTTATTGGTGTTCTTTAGTTGTGGTTTCTTTGCAGAAATTCAACCATGAAGGCCTGATTCACACAGTCTCCTCTGAACAGTTGAAGTTGAGATGTCTGTTGCTTGAGCATTTATTTGGGCTGCAATTTCTGAGGCTGGCAACTCTAATGAATGTGTCCTCTGCAGCAAAGGTAACTCTGGGTCTTCCTTTCCTGTGGTGGTTCTCATGAGGCAGTTTCATCATAGCGATTGATGGTTTTTGCGACTGCACTTGAAGAAACATTCAAAGTTCTTGAAATGTTCCGTATTGACTGCCCTTCATGTCTTAAAGTAATGATGGACTGTCAGTTCTCTTTGCTTATTTGAACTGTTCTTGCCATAATATGGACTTGGTCTTTTACCAAATCTTCTGTATACCACCCCTAGTTTGTCACAACACAATGGATTGGCACAAAGACATTAAAAAGGAAAGAAATTCCACAAATTAACTTTTAACAAGGCACACCTGTTAATTGAAATGCATTTCAGGTGACTACCTCATGAAGCTGGTTGAAAGAATGCCACGAGTGTGCAAACATTTTGGTTGAACACTTTTTTGGTTACTACATGATTCCATATGTGTTATTTCATAGTTTTGATGTCTTCACTATTATTCTACAATGTAGAAAATAGTAAAAATAAAGAAACATTTGAATGACCGGTAGTGTATAAATAAATAATAATAAAATTTTGCTAAAACCATGGAATGAGGAGCTGTGTCAACTTTGGACTGGTACTGTATCTACTTTTGCAACCCAATATCAACAACTGCATGCAAACCACCAGACTCTCTAGTTTGCAACTCTGTCATCCTGTAGAATTCGTCATCAAATTAATTAAATTCATCTTCCACAGTTGTATGCATACAAAATGAAAAATTATTTTGATCAATTCAGTTTTAAAATTGAAAAAACCAAAGGTCAACGACAACCCTCACCAGCTGCTGAACAGCATCATGACCTCCTTGACTGCCACAGTGTCTAGATGGCATTACCAAACTGAAAGAACTGTTGATGGTGGTATCAAAGCTGTTAGGGGGCGGCAGGTAGCCTAGCGGTTAAAGAGCGTCAGGCCAGTAACCGAAAGGTTGCTGGTTTGAATCCCAGAGCCGACTAGGTGGAAAATCTGCCAATTTGCCCTTGAGCAAGGCAGTTAACCGTAATCGTTCTGGATAAGAGCGTATGCTAAATGACTAAAATGAAAATGTTTCACTATAGCCTCACACATGCATCAGTACCCAACTCTAATCAGTTCTTTGTGTCTTGACCTCTGAGAGCCCGCAAACACTCTGGAACAGGAAGCTTAACTTCTTAGGGAGCGGCAGCAGAGGGGACGATTTTGGAGAGTCTGGCGTGCCCAAAGTAAAATGCCTGCCACTCAGGCCCAGAAAATAGAATATGCACATAATTAGTACTATTGGATAGGAAACACTGAGTGTTAAAGTAATGTATGTGAGTATAACAGAACTGATATAGCAGGCGAAAACCCGAGGAAAATCCATACGGATTTGCAGTTTTTTTTTGTACATGACCTTCTTCTCCAGGGTGCCTATTCATTTGTATTTTACCTAGGACTGAGACTGCAGTACCTATGGCTTCTACTACATGTCAACAGTCTTTATAGAGAGTCTGGAAGCTGTAGCCCTGAGCAGAACGGATAGGAACAGGAAATAGTCGAGGTAGCTCAGATGTCAACAAGATTTTACGGGCGCGAGACCGTATGCGCGCCCCACTGTATTTTCCTTTCGTAACGTTTAGGTTACCATCTGAGTGAAATATTATTGCTAATATTCATAAAAGGATAGCTGAAGATGCATTATAAATTATCTATGATTTGTTTAGGAAAAGTTGATAGGTATATTTGAACGCGTTCTCTTCACGGTTCAATGGGCGATTCAACGTTGGATTTTCTGATCATAACGCGCCAACCAAACGGAGATTTATGGATATAATAAATGACTTTTTCTAACAAAAGAACCATTGGATGTCTTCGTTGGACACTTGGGAAGCCCTCAGCAGAAGTTCTTCGAAAGGTAAGAGATTCATTTTAGCTGTGATATGGGTTTTGTGTGACCCGCGTTGGATATGAATTTATGCTAATGTGGAAAATATGTGGGGTGCTATCCTCAAACAATCAAATGTGCTTTCGCCGTAAAGTCTTTTTGAAATCTGACAACGCTGTGATATTGCCAAGAATCAGAGCTTTTGATGACTATGCAACACTTGTATATTGATGAATGTTTAATATTTCAACTTTTGGATTTTGAATTTGGCGCCTTGCATTTCACCGGGTAGTGTCGGGAGTGGCCCGCTAGTGCGCCGCTACTCCCTAAGTAGTTAAACGTCTCACCGAGCCAAGCGTGACGACAAAGCCGCCAGACTCCGGTGTGAATTGACTCAAGCCTTTTCAAGGTGAAATCAAGAAGAGAAACCAAAAGGGCCCCACATATCCAATGAAACCCAGTTTCATCTTTAACCTTTGCTGCGGTGAGAAACTGTCGAGCCATTACAGTTGAATTGAACACTTTCAGATAACATTTGGTCCCAGTCTACATAGTGTTAAAGTCACATTCAGAGTTAATTTGACTCAAAATGGTGTTAAAATTCACACATGTAATAATATTTAACACTGGTTTAGTTACTCTCCAGTGTTATTTAATCACTTTTCAGAGTCAAGTATACTCAAAGTTGTGTAAAAATTGACACTTGTTTTTTTCTCTAGTGTTATCCAGAAAGCTCCACTGCACAGTTACCCAATTACTTACATTGACACCAAGTTATGTGAATAAACACAATTACACATAAACCTCCAACATTTATTGTAAATATAATCAATTTAAATGTTAATGTACATCAACCTGCCCCTCACCTTGCCTTTAATCAATGTGACCACTTACACATCAATGTCAACATCACAAGTGACATGCTCACCAGAGAAAGCAATATGGGACAACAAATAGTTGTCATTTATTCCATGCAACATTTCTATATCAAATGGTCTATGATAATGCAGGTTGTCGACATGAAAGAAAACAAAACCATGTTCTGACTTGGTTACTTTGTATGCATGGAAATGTTCTAGAAAAGCTAGAGTAATTAAAGGCACAGTGAGCAGCAACACTGACATTATCAAAACAGAATAAATTTGATAAAACAGATTTCAGATTCAATTTTACCATAGATAACCAGGCATGGGCGGTAACCAAAGCCATGGTATTTTGCCCAGTGCACTTTCATAACCTTGCATTGCCATAGCAATCAGAACCACCCTTTACCATATTCAAAGACGCCATTTTCCCAGGACCATTGTCTAATTGACTAAAAGGTGTTGAGGATTGCCAATTGTATGCCATATAGTTTTTTGTTTTTGTTTTGATTTTAGTAGTTTCTTGAAAGAAATGATACTTACCTTCATACTGCAAACACCACCTATGAATTACAGGTCCAATTTTCTGGATGCAGCGGGATGATGGATTAGAAAATGGTGCTTTGGTAAACATTTTCTGGGGAAACAACTGTTTAAATAGTTTGTGGTGCTCCACAATCAAATGTTTTAAATAAACACAGAGACCCTCTGTTAACATAGGAGAAAATATTATGTGAACAATTTGAAGTAATACAAGGAGTAGGCCCAAGTGCTACTCAGTAGACGTTACCAAACGCCCCAAAATAAGAGGATTGTTTCTCAGTAGGCACCATGACTGAATTGCATTAAGTCCCAAATCATTTGATCCTTCTGATAAATTCACTGCCACTGGTTTGTTTCTTTCCATGAATCCATAATCAAAACTTTGTATTCTTAAGTCTGATTCTAATTCTGCTGATGTTACATGTTTTTCCTTCAGACAAAGAAATAATAACTTCAACCCACACTGGGCCACACCCTCGAACACAACATGCATCACATCAACTGAGAAGTTGCGTGAAAATACTAATTTAATAAACACGAACGCTTCACACCAAAAACGTAAGGAAGAGATGGATTCCTATTCATTTCCTGACAGTGAGCAGTGTGCATTTCTTTAGTTCGCAACACTATCTTGGGACAAACTTCAGAGAATTCTGTCTGAAAGTCATATTTTTCTGCAAAACAGAACCTACAGCAATACCTTGTGCTGAAAGACTCCACCAGGCCAAACAAACTATGTAGGCCCAGATTATCGCCAGTAACCTGGACCACACTGCCATGAACACGACCACTGTATAAAGGAACCACAATGCCATCACTCTAACACTTTAAGGTCTCGAACAATAGCAGCAAGGATTGCACTAAATCCATACCGTTTAAGATCCTGAGCATGAAATAAGGCACACAGATGTATGATAGCCAAACAATAATTCAATTTAGAAGAGAAGTTCCTTAAAGTAAAATATATATATATATATATATATATATATATATATATATATATATATAGCACCCAATTTATGAATTCCTTGCTTGGAACCCAGAGGGTTTGCAAACTCAATCATCATAGAGCAATTGAATCTGTATGGCGTGCCTTTCTGTTGAGAACAGAGGGTGACTCTTAATAAAATAACAATCACAAATATCAGTCTTGTGTCAATGGTATCACGTCTTTGCAACATCTCTGAAACATGTAGACTTTTTAATATCGACTGCAAGGTAGACAATATTGGAACTACAATCTGGTCCTATGTTCCAGTCTTTTTGTTTTGTCTTGTGTCAAATCTTGAGCCAATGTGAAAAATGTGGACCTCTTTGTATTCAGAATTTAGGACAGTGAAAGGATTCTCTAACCTTTAAAACATGCCTCAACTTTCTTGGGTATTTCAGTTTGTTCTTTTATCACACAGAACATGCTTAATTTCCTCCATCAGCTCTATATCACTCCATCTAGACTGCACAAGTTCAATCCTGATATTCCTCCATTCCACTTGGCAGTGTTCAAAACTACACTGTTTCTAGGAAGGGGTATAAAATACCATATCCTCAATTCATGGGGCTGCATTCCGTTTAGACCCGGAGGTCTGTCTACTGGGTAACTTTTCTAATTCCAATCTTAGGCAAAGCCACACTGTAAAGCTAACAGAAATATTGCTAGCGATTGCCAAGAAATGTATTGCCTTGAAATGGAAATCAGATAGCCACATTGCAACTGGCAGGGGGGTACAGGAAGTTAATAGTTGTATCCCACTGGAGAAAATGACTTACTGCTTTGATCACAAACACAAATTGCACTCACCAGAGACTAATGCAGATGCACTAAAGTTAACATTAGCTTTCTAACTGCACTTGATATAAACAAAATCAAACACACCCAGTTTGGCACCCACCCTTAGGTACACACTGCTGCCATTATTATCTTTGCTGCTACTGATAGCTGCTAGTCCACCACAAACTACAGTCGATGTAAAATCAAGCGCACCCTGCTCGGCAGCCCCCTTCCCCGCCTACCTTGACAATGCTTGTTTAATAAACAGAAACTCGAATAAACAGAAAACGGATAAACGAGCAGTGGTACGGTTATCCGTCTTCTTGTTTCATGTAAGATATCAGATGGCCACAATATACACAGACCTCAAAGGCAGGTTGCTTATCTTTTCTTTTATGGCTGTCTTGAGGATTCAGTTATTAAATCAGGAAAAATAACATGCGTGTAAGTGGTTGATATTATTTTAATATTTAAAGAATACACAAATATGTAAA
Source organism: Hucho hucho (assembly GCA_003317085.1). Lineage (NCBI taxonomy): Eukaryota > Metazoa > Chordata > Actinopteri > Salmoniformes > Salmonidae > Hucho > Hucho hucho. The sequence continues at coordinate 94,721 of QNTS01002512.1, read as the reverse complement.
TAAATATTTTATTGTTCCTACCATGCAAGGCACATGGCAAATATGTCAAAAATAAACAACAACAAAAACAAATTATATACAGGGTTTCAAACAAAGGCTTCAAGCTGATCATATGTGATGAGATCCATTTAAAAACACATCTAATTTTCCATTACATATTTGCCATATACACTGAGCATTAGGAACGCCTCCCTAACATTTTGCCCTCAGAACAGCCTCAATTCGTCAGGGCAAAGACTACAAGTTGTCAAAAGCGTTCTAGTGTTGACTCCAATGCTTCCCACAGGATTCACCTGCTCATTATATGTCATGGAAAGAGTTCCTAATGTTTTGTAGACTCAGTGTAAAGTGTGCAGTGAAATGCTTGTGTGCAGGATGTTTTCCATGTCGACTGCACAGGTGAATACATGATAACAGCCATCCGTCTTCTATGGATGCGTTTACCTTTAGAAACTCATCACGGATTAAGTACTTTGCCCTGCTGACACGTGGATCCTCCCCTGGTTGTGGTGTCATCTCGTCAGGCGTAGGTAGTGTAGTGGGCAAACTCTGGGAAATAGTCCTCCATTTTAGATTAACCTGCCAAAACCTCCACTAGCAGATCCTGTTTGTTCAGAATGAAGAAGACAGGTTTATATCGTAGCCACTGGTTGTTACAGATTCCTTTGAAAATGTATAGGGCGTCCTGAAGCCGGTTGGCCTTAAGCCGGTTGACATTACACAAGCGATTGCACCTGTTGTGTTTATTCCTCAGGAATGGCAGCAGACAGGTGTAAGTGCATCTGCACGCACAGTGAGGCGAATACTTTTTGGGAGGATGGCCTGGTGTCAAGAAGGGCAGCAAAGAAGCCACTTCTCTCCAGGAAAAACATCAGGGACAGACTGATATTCTGCAAAAGGTACAGGGATTGGACTGCTGAGGACTGGGGTAAAGTCATTTTCTTTTATGAATCCCCTTTCCGATTGTTTAGGGCATCCGGAAAAAGCTTGTCCGGAGAAGACAAGGTGAGCGCTACCATCAGTCCTGTGTCATGCCAACAGTAAAGCATCCTGAGACCATTCATGTGTGGGGTTGCTTCTCAGCCAAGGGAGTGGGCTCACTCACAATTTGCCTAAGAACACAGCCATGAATAAAAAATGGAACCAACACATCCTCCGAGAGCAACTTCTCCCAACCAGCCAGGAACAGTTTGGTGATGAACAATTCCTTTTCCAGCATGATGGAGCACCTTGCCATAAGGCAAAAGTGATAACTAAGTGGCTCGGGGAACAAAACATAGGTATTTTGTGTCCAAGGCCAGGAAACTCTCCAGACCTTAATCCCATTGAGAACTTGTGGTCAATCGTCAAGAGGAGGGTGGACAAACAAAACCCCACAAATTCTGACAAACTCCAAGCATTGATTATGCAAGAATGGGCTGCCATCAGTCAGGATGTGGTCCAGAAGTTAATTGACAGCATTCCAGGGCGGATTGCAGAGGTCTTGAAAAAGAAGGGTCAACACTGCAAATATTGACTCTTTGCATCAACTTCATGTAATTGTCAATAAAAGCCTTTGACACTTATGAAATGCTTGTAATTATACTTCAGTATTCCATAGTAACATCTGACAAAAATATCTAAAGACACTGAAGCAGCAAACTTTGTAGAAATTAATATTTGTTTCATTCTCAAAACTTTTGGCCACAACTGTACATATTTTAAATGAGTCAGGTTTCAGCAGACTGTTTCCCTCCTTCCCACTTTGGCCAAAATGAAGTTGAATGTCAAACCACACTTTATTCACCAAACCCTCAGGTGTTTCAGTGTCCAGAGCCTTGGATTGTTTGATGAGCGGCATGCTGTTTTCAGTTATGGCTGCGTGATGGGCAGCTTTGTCGCACCCTTCTTTCCTCAACTTTTTAATTACGGAGACTAACACGTTGCTCGTTGTGAGTTCTGTGTTCTTCTATATATTCCATGCTAAACTGAGAGGGATGTTGTTGAAATGTTGGTTCAAACCAGCTCTGAGTTCAGTGTAGCTGCTAATCCCATATTATTGGTTGTCATTCATGTTTCTCACTGTACCATAAAAATCCCGTAGGATGTTTTTCAGCTCCGTTTTTGTTGGATTTTCAAACTCACAATGTATCCCTTTTTCTACACACCAGTCAGTGAAACAGATAAGTGCCCAGATAAGTGTTCATCTACACACTTATTTTCTACATTGTTGTTGACATAGCCATTTTAGCATGGTGAATGATATCAAGGTGAAAAGCATAAACTTCATAGTCATGGTGTTACATCTGCTCCTGCCACACACTCTACTGCTCATCCTGTGTCTCCTTGACCTGCCGCCGCTCCCTCTCCCACTCCCCCTCTCTCTGTGTGTGTGATTGTGTGGGCGGAGACAGGTGTGCTGGAGTCAGAGCAGATCCCCACCAGCTGCAACCTGTTCCATAATCAAGACCTCTACAAAAACTCAGTCCTGCCACTTCCACACTGCCAAATCGTAATCTCTGCTCAGTCAGTCTACGTTTCTAGCCGTTTGTAACTATTTAGATCCTGTTGTCTGTTTTCCTTGCCTTTCCTCTCCGCTACAGTTCTGCCCGCTCTGACCGGTCCCTGTCTCCAGTCCCACGTCTCCTCATCCTGCTACTCTGCCCTGGATTCCCCACTCTACTGCTCCCTTGGATTCCCCTCCGGAACTGCTTACCCTGTCCCAACCCCTCTCGCTCCAGCCTCAGCCTCCGCACATGGTTTCCTGCAACCTGCCTGAGCTTCCCCTGGCTTGCACTCCATCTTTCCCCTGTGTTTCAATAAATACCTTGGTTACTTCATCCCAGTCTCCTCGTCTGAGTCTGCTCTTGGGTTTCCCTGTTCCACTCCGCGTAACACATGTTATACGGTCTCACATACACACGGCTGAATGCTGTTTTAGCCAATCAGCGTCCAATATCCAAACGACACGGTTTATAATATGGTATAAATACTATAGTATTCACTGTAATAGTTTTGTTAGACTAAAGTAAAAAAAAAAAAAATGTCAACACTAATACAGTGAGGGAAAAAAGTATTTGATCCCCTGCTGATTTTGTAAGTTTGCCCACTGACAAAGAAATTATCAGTCTATAATTTTAATGGTAGGTTTATTTGAACAGTGAGAGACAGAATAACAACAAAAAAATCCAGAAAAACGCATGTGAAAAATGTTATAAATTGATTTGCATTTTAATGAGGGAAATAAGTATTTGACCCCTCTGCAAAACATGACT
>QNTS01002512.1:80574-90991 GCA_003317085.1 Hucho hucho | reverse complement strand
AGTCATGTTTTGCAGAGGGGTCAAATACTTATTTCCCTCATTAAAATGCAATTCCATTTATAACATTTTTCACATGCGTTTTTCTGGATTTTTTTGTTGTTATTCTGTCTCTCACTGTTCAAATAAACCTACCATTAAAGTTATAGACTGATAATTTCTTTGTCAGTGGGCAAACGTACAAAATCAGCAGGGGATCAAATACTTTTTTCCCTCACTGTATTTACTGTAGTATTTACAGTTAACTATAGTATAAATACTGTAGTAAAAACTGTAGTATATACTGTAGTCATTCATGTAGCGTTTTTGTGGATTGTAGTATACTCTAGTATTTACTGAAGTGTTTTTGCAGACTTTGACATATAACTGGATGTTATCTCCTTGAGGAAACCTACTGGAGAAACACTAAAATACCACATTTTCCATAACTTGTAGGTAGTAGGACTGGGGGTCTGAACGGATAGTTCAGAGCCTCTGCTAATTTATATAACCTGTATGGAACACAATATGGTCTATACTTGGCATGTATGTTTCTCACTAATGGGTGGCATAAATTGGGATGTGGGGGAGGGGAATGGTCAGGGTATATGCAAATTAAATACTGTAGTATTTACTATAGTTGAAAAAGTGTAGTGTTTTTGCAGACATTGCCGTAGTATTTACTATAGTATTCTACAGTATACTACAACATTCTACAGTAAGTACTACACATGATCAAGGGGCACTACAGTGTGTAGTATAGTATTCTACAGTTTGCAACAGACTTCTATAGTAAGAACTGTAGTATTTTTTCATGTTTGTGGTAAATGGTTGATATTTGACAGTTTGCCAGTGTCTATTGCTGGGGCGAACATATCCACAGCTAGCTCTGTACTCTTTCAGCCACACAATTAGTGCTGGGCAAGAGCAAAAATCTGCACCCCTGTGGTCCCCTAGGAACAGTAAACTGTGATATTAAGACCTTAAGGATATTCTTATCGTGGTATCCACCGTTGTCAGAGGCTTAGTGGGGACGCGGATCGATAGAGATGAGGGCTCCTGTGCCGACAGCACCACGCTGCCCCAAGAGCCCAGGCTCCTGTCCAGCCAACCAACATCCTCTATACTCGCCACGTCCGCCCCAGTCAGCAGCTCTGCCTGTGGAGACCACTACGGAAATGATGTGTAGCCTGTGATTTGAAGCAGCAACCTTCTGGCTTCTGAGCCCCCTCTAAGTGATAATCGATGTATGGTGAGTATTTGGGTGTGCTTCGCCCAGGTGGGTGCAACACAATGGTGATGGATGAGATTAGTTATCCCTACAATGTAAGCCTAAAGCACTTTGACCACTTGCAAAAACACTTTACATATCCCTATTAGTTCCGTTTTATATTGTTCTCACTGATCTGTGCCTGAGGGCAACTTCTACCGGGAGCTGGTAGACACTATATAGAGCAGAAAGAGATACGGATATTTACTGGACATCCGGCCCTTTATTTCTAAATCATTCTTTGGGATGTATACCAATCCAGCAACTCCGGTTCCATTCTGTTATACGGCAGCTAGTCAGTGGGAGGTCCTTAATGGGCAGTGGTGCTAATTCCCATCACTATAAACAGGGCAACATACTATATGGGTGTCAGGATCCGTGTGTAGCTGGTGCAAAAATAGTCAGGCGCAGGAGAACAGGACTGAGTGAGCAAAAACACTACTCAAATAACCAACAAATAAAGCACCAGCCGGCACGACAACGGCTGAACAATAAACAATCACACACAAGGACATGGGGGAAACCAGAGGGTTAAATACACAACAGATAATGTTGGGGAATGCAAACCAGGTGTGTGAAAAACAAGACAAGACAAATGGAAAATGAAAAGTAGATTGGTGATGATTAGAAGACCGGTGACGTCGACCGCAGAATGCCGCCAAAACGAGGAGGGGAACCGACTTCAATCGAAGTCGTGACAGTGGGCTGTGGATCAAAGAATGTTTGCACTTTGTCATCCTTCAACCCCCTTCCAGATTCAGCATGGCACTGGGAGACCACACACACAAGCAAGATAGGGGTTTAAGAAAAGGAGTGGACGTCCATCTTATCTGTCAACCCTCCACACCTGCTCAGACAGTAAGCTCAGCTAGCTCACCTCTCTGTGGGGGTCAGGGCACCACTACCACTGACACTAATCACAAACGGAGGCTTTCACTTCATCTATGAGGCTTCAAAGCCAACAATTGATCGTTGAAAAATAAACTACACACAGTATATTATCAGTGCTCATAGTCTCTGGTGCCAAATAAGAAAAATAGCTATCTGTCTTCTCCTTACTCATCGGAGGAGCCCAGAGGATCAGTGTGTGTGTGTGCTCTGGGCGGGTGAATCATTTCACTGCCTTGACTGAAAGATGAGCAGCGGTGAGAGGATGAAAGCAACGAGTGTGTCTGTGTCTTACACTCAAACTTACAAGAGAAAAATACAGACAGTCGGATCCATCTTCAACTCTCTCTTTTAAGACCCCACCTGCAAAGCCACCCCCTCCCCACCCAACCACATCAAAGTCCCTCTAAAATACATTTCTGGGCAAACTCATCTTTGTGTTACCCGACGGGTGAATCTGACTCACTCTCAACACATCTGCCCTGTTTCCCATCATTCCCAATCCCTATCTGTCATCTCTGACAGTGGAGGTGTGAGGCTAAGGTGGCTCCATAACACCCTTTACCGTAAATGGAGGGAGGGGAGAAATGGAGGCAGGTAGGGAATCATCTTTTCCATTCAAGCCAAAAGGGGTTACTTACTTGTGAGGCAGCTGCTATGCTATTGATGTGCAGGGCCGTGACCCTGAGGATACAATAGAATGGTTGTGAAGGAGGTGAGGAAGGGGGGCTGGGTTTGTTTCTTAACTGCAGGCTTCAGTGCTCGCCACAGCGCCTCAGGCACATAGGTGCTGAAATGTATTTCTTGTCTTACTATTTTTTCTATCATTATGATATTTATTTTTTGGGTGGGGGGTATTCTGCATTGTTGGGTAGGGCCCATAAGTAAGCATTTCACTGTTAGTCTACACCTGTTGTTTACGAAGCATGTAAGAATTATAATTTGATTTGAATTGACATTGTATGGAAGGAAGTGAGTTATTTTACATATTAGATGTGTGTGTGTTGCTTCACATTGTCTATCTATCTCACCTCTGATTCGTTACAGCAGAACACATCAGAGGCTCTGTAGAAATCGGAATCCAAGTCTGGAATAGCCGGCGCTGGGTTGAAAATGGTCTTCACTGTAAGATATAGGAAACAGTATCTATATATACAGTGCCTTTGGAAAGTATTCAGACCCCTTTTTCCATAGTTTGTTAGGTTACAACCTTATTCAAAAATGTAATAAGGAGGTTTTTTTCCCTCATCAATCTACATCACATCACAATGACCCATAATGACATCACAATAACCCATAATGACATCACAATAACCCATAATGACATCACAATAACCCCATAATGACATCACAGTAACCCATAATGACATCACAATAACCCATAATGACATCACAATAACCCATAATGACATCACAATAACCCCATAATGACATCACAATAACCCATAATGACATCACAATAACCCATAATGACATCACAATAACCCATAATGACAAAGCAAAAACAGGTTTTTAGAAAGTTTTGCAAATGTATATAAAAAAAAGAAACTGATTATCACATTTACATAAGTATTCTGACCCTTTACTCAGTACTTTGTTGAAGAACCTTTGGCAGCGATTACAGACTCAAGTCTTCTTGGGTATGATGCTACAAGCTTGGCACACCTGTATTTGGGGAGTTTCTCCATTCTTCTCTGCAGATCCTCTCAAGCTTTGTCAGGTTGGATGGAGAGCGTTGCTGCACAGCTATTTTCAGGTCTCTCCAGAGATCGGGTTCAAGTCTGGGCTCTGGCTGGGCCACTCAAGGACATTCGGAGACTTGTTCCAAAGCCACTCCTTGGCTGTGTGCTTAGGGTTGTTGTCCTGTTGGAAGGTGAACCATCGCCCCAGTCCGAGGTCCTGAGTGCTCTTGAGCAGGTTTTCCTCAAGGATCTCTCTGTACTTTGCTCCGTTCATCTTTGCCTCAATCCTGACTAGTCTCCAAGTCCCTGCCACTGAAAAACATCCCCACAGCAAGATGCTGCCACCACCATGCTTCACCGTAGGGATGGTAACAGGTTTCCTCCAGACCTGATGCTTGGCATTCAGGCCAAAGAGTTCAATCTTGGTTTCATCAGACCAGAGAATATTTTTTCTCATGGTCTGAGAGTCTTTAGGTGCCTTTTGGCAAACTCCAAGTGGACTGTCATGTGCCTTTTACTGACGAGTGACTTCTGTCTGGCCTCTCTACCATAAAGGCCTGATTGGTGGAGTGCTGCAGAGATGGTTGTCCTTCTGAAAGTTTCTCCCATCTCCACAGAGGAACTCTAGAGCTCTGTCAGACTGACCATTGGGTTTTTGGTCACCTCCCTGACCAAGGCCATTCTCCCCCGATTGCTCAGTTTGGCAGGGCGGCCAGCTCTAGGAAGAGTCTTGGTGGTTCCAAACTTCTTCCATTTAAAAATGATGGAGGCCACTGTGTTCTTGGGGACCTTCAATGCTGCAGAAATGTTTTGGTACCTTTCGCCAGATCTGTGCCTCTACACAATCCTGTCTCTGAGCTCTATGGACAATTCCTTCAACCTCATGACTTGGTTTTTGCTCTGACATGCACTGTCAACTCTGGGACCTTATATAGACAAGTGTGTGCCTTTCAAAATAATGTCCAATCAATTGAATTTACATCAGGTGGACTCCAATCAAGTTGTAGAAACATCTCAAGGATGATCAATGGAAACAGGATGCACCTGAGCTCAATTTTGAGTCTCATAGCAAAGGGTCTGAATACTTATGTACATTTTTATATTTAATGCATTTGGTAAAATAAAATGTTTTTGCTTTTTCCTTATGGGGTATTGTTTTTAAAATCCACTTTAGAATAAGGCTGTAACGTAACAAAATGTGGAAAAGGTCAAGGGGCCTGAATATTTTCCGAAGGCGCTGTATCACTCAAACGGTACAGTTCATATCAGGTAAATGCTACCAGAGAACAATCCATTCCACTGCAGAATGCTGAAACAATGGAACAACTGAACAACTCCATTCACTGAGTTTGATAAAGGGGATGAGAGAAAGCTAGTGTTTACGCAAATTTGTTTGTATAAAAAAAAAAGCTTAGAGCACACACCAATGTTGATCCAACCCAGTGGACAAAATCCCAATGACGTCATTTATTTGTTGTAAATTGGTTTCCTGGTTGACTTCAAGACATTTGGGAAAGACATATTTTGACTGTTATCCAGTCAGAGAACCAGTTAGTATTTTTTCTGGTTGCTAAAAAGACATCTAGAAAACTCCTGTTTACAATCAGTATACAAGCTAAGCATTTCCTGCTGGGAAAATCCCTCCCTATGGGACAATCAGTGACAATTCGAGTTAAATATAGTAAATTTACTTGCAAAAATGACATTAGGCATTGTAACCCTGCTACCCTAATTTCCACAATTTCTGATGATACAGACTCTCCCTTTACAACTACATGCCAATCAGAAACTCATTGATTTCTCTTTCGGTGAGTACAATGGCTTCCATAGGGTTCACTCTGCAGGCAAAGCTCAAGTGGATGAATGCCATAAAAAGCAGCCCTTTTAAAGATCAAATTAGAATTTCCTGGACAAGAAAAAACAGCAGTGCCCAAGGAGGTGGCCTTACACATGCTCTGTTCTTCAACTCAGGTTTCTCAATGTGTGTGTGTTTGTGTGTGTATTCCTCTATGCATGAGGTGTGACCCTGTGCATGTGTCATGCATATGTGTTTGAGAAGAGCATCAGTGTGTGGGTGAGCTCTAACCGTGTGTGTGTGTGTGTGTGTGCGTGTGTGCGTGTGTGCGTGTGTGCGTGTGTGTGTGTGTGTGTGTGTGTGCATATTCCTCTATGTACAAGGTGTAACCCTATGCATGTGTATGTTTGGGAATGCATCAGTGGAAGGGTGAGCTGTATATAGCCATGTTATTTTTACTCATTGTTATTAACAGTGTATTTATGCCTCCAGTCACTATTTCTATTTTTATTCTATATCTTTAACTCTGCACTGTTGGAAAACTAGGATCCGTAAGAAAGCATTTCACTGTTGTTTATGAAGCATGTGACAAATACAATTTGATTTGTAACCCTGTGTGTGTTTGTGAGGTGTAATTCTCTGTGTATGTGTTGTATCCCAGTCTACACAGTGCATATTCATGATGCTTAACCCTACATATTTTTATCCAACATTATGTTATTCTGTGTATGTGTGTGTACGGGACTGTGACCTTTTTGGGGGGGCTCTACCCCAGCACTTTGGATTTCAACGATAATTCATTTGCTTTAATTTGAGGGTATTTTCATCCATATCGGTTGAACCGTTCAGAAGTTACAGCACTTTTAGTACACATTTCCCCATTTTAGGGGACCAAAAGTATTGGGACAAATTCACTTATACAGTGCCTTCAGAAAGTATCTGTATACCCTTCATTTATTCCAGATTTTTTAGATACTTCTGTATTTCATTTTTAATACATTTGCAAATATTTAAAAAAACATGGTTTCACTTTGTCCTTATGGGGGTATTGTGTGTAGATGGGTGAGGAAAAATATAAATTTAGGCTCAGGCTGTAACGCAACCAAAAATGTGTAATAAATCAAGAGGTATAGATACTTTCTGAAGGCACAGTGTGTGTATTAAAGTAGTCAAACTCTACAAACTTGTTGGATGCATTTGCTGTTTGTTTTAGTTGTGTTTCAGAAAATGTTGTGCCCAATAGAAATGAATGGTAAATAATGTATTGTGTCATTTTAGAGGGACTTTTATTGTAAATAAGAATAGAATGGAATGGTATCAAACATATCGAAACCACATGTTTGAATCCGTTCCAAATATTCCATTCCAGCAATTACAATGATAATGCAGTTACTAAATGTGAAGGTCTTCTGTAAAGAATAAGTAATTTTTGGTTATTTTTACAGTGGGAGCCGTGATCAAAAGTAGTGCACTATTTTGGGAATAGGATCCAATTTGCAACTCAACCTGTGTCTTTTGGTCCGTCGGGTTGGCTGAGCTGCGTGTATTTATAATTGCCATCCTCCTATTTGCGTGCACACACACACACACACACACACACACACACACACACACACACACACACACACACACACACACACACACACACACACAGAGAGAGAGAGAGAGAGCAGAGTTTTTGAAAACTGTAATGAGAGACAGAAATGTAGGGATGGAGAAAGTTATAGAGAAAAAAAGAGAAGGCAGGCGTTTCAAAGAGGCAGAAGAGGAGAATGAGAGAAGTAGAGAAAAAGGAGGGAGGGGGCTGAAAGAGAGAAATACTGTAAGCACAGTCTGTAGTGAGCATGATGGGAGACAGAGAGCTGGTTTCAAGTGCAGGGCGCAGCAGGTGTTTATTGGTAAAGGACCACAGGAAGAGGCAGGTAGCTGGGTCCAGGGGCAGGCAGAAGGTCATACACAGGAGGAGGCAGGTACCTGGGTCCAGGGGCAGGCAGCAGGTCATACACAGGAGGAGGCAGGTACCTGGGTCCAGGGGCAGGCAGAAGGTCATACACAGTGGGTCCAAAAAGGCAACAGTACAGGCAGGGAAAAGGCTAGTAACGTAGTCCGGGAGATCAGGCAATAGGTAAATAACATGAAGTCCGCTAAAGTACATGCAGGGAATAGGCAAAAGGCATCATTAGTGAGGCAGGCCAAAACTATCATACACAGGAGGATTAAATTACGGGAAAACCCACTGCTCCGAATAGAAGGGTGTCACAAAACAAACAACACCTCACAGTGATGGGGTGCAAAGAACTGAACTAAATAGTGTGTGATAATGACATACAGGTGTGTGAACAGGTGATCAGCGGAAAAGAAAGAGAGATGGAGAGAGAGAGAAGCAGAGGGAAAGAAAGACTGAAATAGGGAGAGAGAGAGAAAGTAACAGTGAGAAAAAGAAAGAAAAAAGAGGGAGAGAGAGAGAGTAAGAGAAAGAGCTTTGGATGGATGCATTACCCCTTACGGGTGCATCTAATTACCCCACCTTTATAATGAGGTAGAGTGAAAGGATATAGAGACAGAGATGGAGAATAAACAACATATTCATTTGTTGGTGGAAAAGGATACACAGGCAAAAAAAAGAAATACATATTTCAGTGTATGAAAAAATGCATCAAAACAGTGCATCACAATGAAAGCAATCCCATTGGGATTGTAAATCCATATATAAATATCAAAAAACATTATTCAAACTTTGAAGTATTCTTTCAGTGATTCTACAGTATGTGAAGCAACACAAAGTGTAGATAGTGAAAAAGCAAGAAGCAGGACCGCAACCATGGAGAGTTATTTCTACATATCTGTTTATTTTTTCATGCGGAAATCTCCCGAGGTGTCATATGCCTAAACCCTGCAGCAGCGAGCCCCGTCACCTGACGATCCAATCTTGGACATTCACACAATCCACTAGCACTGCTATCATCACTATCACTTCACAGTGGCTCCTTTCGCTCCATGCAGTGCTAGCGCCTTGGCAGAGGGAGTTTATTGGCTGATTGGCATAATCCATGCAGAGGTGTATGATATCAGGGGTGGCATGTCTGAGATGGCGTGCGGTGCCATATGGGTTGCCCAGATTGCCCATCTGTGGGTGAGTGCCCGTTACGGCATGCTGGTGATGGTTACTAATAACGGGCCTCTGACACCAGGGCCGGATGTCCCTGGATGTCCCAACTCCCCAGATGTCTGTGTGACACCGACGCAGTCCAAGAATAGATTGGGGTGCTAATGATGATAGAGCACCGTGGCCTATGTCCAGATGTACCGTTGTTTTCCAAGACAGACAGACAGACTTTGACAGTACGAAGACAGACGTCCAGACTGACCATTGTTCTCCTGGGCCAGAGGTGTGCAGGCTGACTTCCAGCTGGCACACCAGCACCTAGGCATGGATCAGGGCTGACCGGGCCCGCCACAGATCTGCCACCCACCAGCAGGTTGGCGCCGGCCACGATCACGATGGCGATCTCCCCTGCGGACGTGACACAACTGGAAGTGGCCCAATGGAAAGATGATGACGGGACAGAAAGCTCACTCGCCCTTGCATACGACATCATATGTATGTGTGTTTCTGTGTTTGTGTCTTCTCTGCATATATTTTAAATTTGCCAGGACTCCCTTTATATCTGCATCTGTGTCTGCAAGTAGAACCAGGTGATATAATGCATCAACTGATATGTGGGTGGGCACACCACTTGAGTGTGTGTCTGTGTTAGAGTAAGGCTTGCTACTTTCCTGTCGAGCTTACAGGACACACTGTTGGACTGGGCCTTGGACATGCTCCAATCTCCTCTGACTTTTTTTTGTTGTACTCCTACACTATGCACCTTAAATTAATAGCTGTGAGTGTTTTTTCGTGGGTATTTTTGAACACTCGTCTAGGTTGTCGAACCGACCTGCTGTTCAATTGTTAGCTGAAGCGCGGGGGGCCTGAGATCCTTGAACCACTTTTGCTCAGTGGATTCAGGAAAGGAATTGCAATTCAACTATTTATATACTGTATATCCTCTCACATCGTCTTTTGAAAATGTATCCACAAAAATATACATTTCCTGGATTCAGTTCGAACGGAAATGACCATAGACCATTGTTTTCAACGAGAATCTTTATCTATTCAACCTCGTTCAAATCTGTTGGTGCCCACATGCATTGGTTAGTGTACTTTCTTCCGTGCCAACTGATTCCATTTGTTAGCCTATTTTCTGCCATACTGACTGATTCTGGATCATCTCCAGTTCTAGACATAACCATTTCTACTTTATGTGTAACATGAGCAGAATGCAACAAGTGTAGACTTTACCGTGAAATGTTTACTTACAAGCCCTTAACCAACAGTGCAGTTCAAGAAGTGTTACTAAAATAATAACCAAGCAGACTAAAATAAAAAGCAATAATAAAAAGTAAAACAATAAGAATAACGAGGATATATACAGGGGGTACCGGTACCGAGTCAGTGTGGAGGCTATATACAGGGGGTACCGGTACAGAGTCAATGTGGAGGATATATACAGGGGGTACCGGTACAGAGACAATGTGGAGGCTATATACAGGGGGTACCGGTACAGAGTCAATGTGGAGGCTATATACAGGGGGTACCAGTACAGAGTCAATGTGGAGACTATATACAGGGGGTACCGGTACAGAGTCAATGTGGAGGCTATATACAGGGGGTACCGGTACAGAGTCAATGTGGAGGCTATATACAGGGGGTACCGGTACAGAGTCAGTGTGGAGGCTATATACAGGGGGTACCGGTACAGAGTC
>QNTS01002512.1:59151-80473 GCA_003317085.1 Hucho hucho | reverse complement strand
TATACAGGGGGTACCGGTACAGAGTCAATGTGGAGGATATATACAGGGGGTACCGGTACAGAGTCAATATGGAGGCTATATACAGGGGGTACCGGTACTGAGTCAGTGTGCGGGGGTACAGGTTAGTTGAGGTAATTTGTACATGTATGTGGGGGTGAAGTGACTATGCATAGATAATAAACAGCGAGTAGCAGCAGTTTACAAAAGGGAGGGGGGGTCAATGTAAATTGTCCGGTGGTGATTTTATAAATTGTTCAGCAGTCTAGCGGCTTGGGGGCAGAAGCAGTTGAGGAGCCTCTTGGTCCTAGACTTGGCGCTCCGTTACCTCTTGCCGTGCAGTAGCAGAGAAAACAGTCTATAACTTTGGTGACTGGAGTCTCTGACAATTTTATGGGCTTTCCTCTGACACCGCCTATTATATAGGTCCTGGATGGCAGGAAGCTTAGTCCCAGTAATCTACTGGGCCATTCGCACTACCCTCTGTAGCGCCTTACGGTCAGATGCCGAGCAGTTGCCATACCAGGCGGTGATGCAACCGGTCAGGATGCTCTCGATGGTGCAGCTGTAGAACCTTTTGAGGATCTGGGGACCCATGCCAAATCTTTTCAGTCTCTTGAGGGGTAAAAGGTTTTGTCGTGCCCTCTTCACGACTTTTACTGTCTTGGTATGTTTGGACCATGATAGTTCGTTGGTGATGTGGACACCAAGAAACTTGAAACTCTCGACCCGCTCCACTACAGCCCTGTCGATGTTAATGAGGGCCTGTTCGGCCCGCCTTTTCCTGTAGTCCACAATCATGTCCTTAGTCTTGCTCACATTGCACAGAGTGCTCTGCAGTTTGCAGAGTTTTATTTTTGCTAAGCATATCTTTTGACCACCAGAACATATCAGCACCTGGTTCTATTTGACATAGACATAGACACAGATATAGAGAGAGCCCAGGCTAATTTTACACTCTTTGGTGAGTAGGGTTTATATGGAAGTAGTAGTGGTGCTTGCTAATCCTTTCCCCATTCAGATGCACTTAGTGTGTGTGTGTGTCGGTTTGTGTGTTAGTACACATCCAATGAATCATGCTCCTCAGTAAAGCATATTTACAGTATGTGTGTGTCTGAGTGAGTAACCAAGTACGTGCACCTTCGATGAGTGAGTGATCGTGTGTATGTTATTTGCTGGGGGGGGGGTTAACATTTCAACAGGACCTACTGCCCTTGTTTACCTGCATCGTTGCCGATGATAGAGGCAGAACCAGTGGCAGCGTCAGCCATCTGCCCCACAAAGTTTAGAGAGGGAGAAAAAGATAAGAAATATTAAGCATTTCAATACATATAATGTAACCATTCATTTCTAATTGTTTGGCACTTTTGGGACTATTCCATTGGTTAAATGATGCTGCGCAACCTCCATTTTAAACCAAGCACAAGAAAACATACTATTTCGATCAAGGTCTGGGATGATGCATGCTATGAAATCACGTCTATCTGTTCAGTTTTAAGCTAGTTTTGAAATAAGTTTTGGTCTTCTAACCTGTGGATACACCATTGTCCTTGAAATTCAGGATTTAGTTTTCTCCAAAGTCTTTGCCAACCTGAAAGAAAAATGTCATGATGAAACTTTGAAAACACTGATCTAAGCCATACATGAGATATCAACAGAATTGTTTGTATTTTCTTGTACCCCGCTGGCATACTGGCAAAGTGCCGTCACTCAACACAAACACATGCACACACACATATACACACACGCATGCACATATCGACACACACAAACACACACATACACATGGCCATCGCGCCAAGCCTTCAAGATATGACGATCCCACCCGTCCGACGCCTCCTCATGTCCACCTCTCCTCCCTCATCCTCCCCACTTCCCTCCATCCGCTCTGGGATGTCCACATCATAAACTCATTCGGGGGGCGTCAAAGGGGTCCCCACCTCGCCCTCAGGCTCCCCACTTTTATCCTACGCTTTCAAACAAGAAGCCAAAGAGGCATCTGTGCCCTAACTGCCTATGATGTGTAGTATGCAGCGGGAGTAGCACTACAGTGGCAGCCTTGGCCCCCTTTTTGTTTGAAGTGCGGCCTTCCTCCTTCGATGTTTCTTAAAAGCCTAGGCATCTATTTTTGGGCTGTGCCCATGCCTGGAGAGCCGCTCTTGTGTTGTACTTGCATATCGATCTGGCCCTTTGTTCTTGACAGAGGTGGGGCTTCAGCTACTTTGGTGAAAGTTTTTCATGCTGTGCTGTGCCTAGCTGATTAGAGACCTTGGGTTGGATGTATGGGAATAGTGGGTGTTTGAAGGAGAGTGGTGTTTGGGTGTGTGTTATCCGTGTGTAATGGTAAAGATCAAGAGAGAATGAGGGCCAGGGCTTTGACAGGTGGGGTGAGAGGAGGTCGGTATGACTAAGGTAAAATCGACTGGTTGGTAGGTCGGTAAGTAGATACATATCAAATTGTATTTGTCACATGTGCCGAATACAACAGGTGTAGACCTTACCGTGAAATGCTTATATAGATAGAAAGAGAGAGAGTGTATGTAGACAGAGAGAGGTGTTTGTGTGTGTGTGTGTGCTTGCCATATACTATCACTGTGTCATACCTTGCAGACCATGGCAGTTTTGGCTTCTATTCTAGCTGCCGGAATACACTGGTTTGCCCCTATGCCTCCGAAACCGATGAAGAACTTGTGACCATGGATGGTCTCTCCCGCCTTGGGTAGCCTTGGTGCCTGGCTGAGGGAGAAATAGCACAGGTGAAAATATCCCTCACAGACTCATAATACAACCCTTTAGTCAAAAGTCTAAGTGTAACTTACAAAAGCTATGACACGGGTTCAATGATATGTCCATTATTGAGACAGCAACAATTGTTCTCTGGTGATATGATCTCTGCCAAGACCCAAACCACAACTGCTTTGACTTAACTATGTTAGTGCCAATGCCAGTAATGCCTGACTCACTACAGGGTTGGGCCATGCTTTCCACCGCCTTCTCTCCACCAGGCTACCACCCTACGGGCTGGTGGTGTCAGAGAGAGTTGTCTGCTTTCTCCTCTAATCAAAGAAAGTCACCAGGCGACTTCAGAGTCACAGCAGGGTGACAAGAACAGGGTGAATAACTTGTTTTTCACCATGACCCTTAGCTATTATTGACATTTGGTTATGGATAAAGGGTGTGTGTGTTCAAGACAACTGGGAACTGGTAACTTGGACATCTCAGACATTCGACTTCAGTGCGTTAAATACAACTGGGAACTTGAAAGAAAGGAGATCAGACTGGAAAAATTGTTTTGAACGGACATCCAACTCTGAATTCGGAAACCCAGGCATCTTCTTAGATTTTCCAACCTAAAGATCACTGATGTCAGGATTTGATCTAGTTTTTTTCAGAGTTCTCAGTTGTCTCTTGAACACACCATAAGTGTGCGTGTGCATGTGCCTATCCAAATGAAAAAATACTACAGTTTACTATAGAATACTACAGTACTTACTATAGTAAAGTGTAGTATACTGTAGAATGCTATACTACACACTGTAGTATACCTCGATCATGTGTAGCACTTACTATGGAATTCTGTAGTATACTGTATACACTATTGTAAATGCTAGGGTATAACTTGACAAAAACTTGACAGTAAATACTACAGGAATGTCTATATAAGGTCCCACAGTTGACAATGGATGTCAGAACAAAAGTCTATGAATGTCCTTGAGTGGCCCAGCCAGAGGCCGGACTTGAACCTGATCAAACATCTCTGGAGAGACCTGAAAATAGGTGTGCAGTGAAGCTTCCCATCCAACCTGACAGAGCTTGAGAGGATCTGCAGATAAGAATTGGAAAAAATCCCCAAATACAGGTGTGCCAAGCTTGTATCGTCATACCCAAGAAGACTTGAGGCTGTAATCGCTGCCAAACGTGCTTCAACAAAGTACTGAGTAAAGGATCAGAATACCAAGTACTGAGTAAAGGGTCAGAATACTAAGTACTGAGTAAAGGATCAGAATACTAAGTACTGAGTAAAGGATCTGAATACTAAGTACTGAGTAAAGGGTCTGAATACTAAGTACTGAGTAAAGGGTCTGAATACTAAGTACTGAGTAAAGGGTCAGAATACTAAGTACTGAGTAAAGGGACTGAATACTAAGTACTGAGTAAAGGGTCTGAATACTGAGTAAAGGGTCTGAATACTTATGTGAAGGTGATATTTCAGTAAATCTAACAACCTGTTTTTGCTTTGTCATTATGGGGTATTGTGATGTCATTATGGGGTATTGTGATGTCATTATGGGGTATTGTGATGTTATTATGGGGTATTGGGATGTCATTATGGGGTATTGTGATGTCATTATGGGGTATTGTGATGTCATTATGGGGTATTGGGATGTCATTATGGGGTATTGGGATGTCATTATGGGGTATTGGGATGTCATTATGGGGTATTGTGATGTCATTATGGGGTATTGTGTGTAGATTGATGAGGAAAAAAACTAAGGCTGTAACGTAACAAAATATGGAAAAAGTCAAGGGGTCTGAATACTTTCCCAATGCACTGTTTATTGTGTTCCCTACAGGTTAAAGAAATGAGCAGAAGCTCTGAACTACTGTATCTGTTCAGACCTCAGTTCTACAGGTTATGGAAAATTAGCTCTTTGAGTATTTTGTCCAGTATGCTTCCACTGCTATGTCAAAGATAATAAAACAAAAACACTACAGCAATGTGCGCAAAAAACATATACTACAGTCTGCAAAATTCCCTTCTTTTTGAAAGAAAACATTTTCTTTTGTCCATTACAATAACAGCAAATTGATCAGAAATACAGCGTAGACATTGTTAATGTTGTAAATGACTATTGTAGCTGGAAACGGCTGATTTTTAATGGAATATCTACATAGGTGTACAGAGGCCCATTATCAGCAACCATCACTCCAGCGTTCCAATGGCACGTTGTGTTAGCTAATCCAAGTTTATCATTTTAAAAGGCTAATTGATAATTAGAAAACCCTTTTGCATTTACAGTTGAAGTCGGAAGTTTACATACACCTTAGCCAAATACATTTAAACTAAGTTTTTCACAATTCCTGACATTTAATCCTAGTACAAATTCCCTGTTTTAGGTCAGTTGGATTACCACTTTATTTTAAGAATATGAAATGGCAGAGTAATAGTAGAGAGAATGATTTATTTCAGCTTTTATTTCTTTCATCACATTCCCAGTTGGTCAGAAGTTTACATACACTCAATTAGTATTTGGTAGCATTGCCTTTAAATTGTTTAACTTGGGTCAAACGTTTTGGGTAGCCTTCCACAAGCTTCCCACAATAACTTGGGTGAATTTTGGCCCATTCCTCCTGACAGAGCATGAGTAACTGAGTCAGGTTTTCAGTTCTGCCCTCAATTTTCTATAGGGTTGAGGTCAGGGCTTTATGATGGCCACTCCAATACCTTGACTTTGTTGTTCTTAACTTCTTTGTGAGCAGCGCACGAGGTGACCGTTTTGGAGAGCCTGGCGTGCCCAAAGTAAAATGCCTCCCATTCAGGCCCAGAAAACAGGATATGCACATATTTAGTACCATTGGATAGGAAACAATTTTCTAAAAGTGTAAACATTTTGTCTGTGAGTATTACAGAACGGATATGGCAGGCGAAAACCCGAGGAATTTCTGTCCTGGAAAAAGTGATTTTGACAGATTGCCTCATTTAGAACCCCTCCCTTATGAAAATGCCCTTATAAGGGCATATGAATGCAGTACCTATCGCTTCCTCTGCATGTCAACAGTCTCGAGAAAGTGTTCTGATTCTTTTTAGATGCTTTTAGAGCAGAGAAGAAGACGAATAAGGAAGTGTCCACGCAGATGTCAATAGAGTAAAACGCGCGTTCACGGCTGGCATGCTCTGTGGTTTTTTCCTTTCTTATCGCCCAGTTTATATTCCGGTTGAAATATTATACTATTTATACATAAAAGTGTTCCTAAGGATACATTTAAAATTATGTTTGATTGTTCTTGGACAAGTTTATAGGTATAAGTTGAACAAGTTCTCTTCACGTTTCAATGGAGGAGTCAACGCTCTATTTTCTCATTATAACGCACCAACCAAACGGAGATTTATGGATATAATACATTACTAGCGCTAGCGCCCCACCGCTCCCTAAGAAGTTAAGCCATTTTGCCACAACTTTGGAAGTATGCTTGGGGTCATTGTCCATTTGGAAGACCCATTTGCAACCAAGCTTTAACTTCCTGACTGATGTCTTGAGATGTTGCTTCAATATATCCACATAATTTTCCTACCTCGCGATGCCATCTATTTTGTTAAGTGCACCAGGCCCTCCTGCAGCAAAGCATCCCCACAACATGATGCTGCCACCCCCATGCTTCACGGTTGGGATGGTTGTCTTTGGCTTGCAAGCCTCCCCCTTTTTCCTCCAAACATAACGATGGTCATTATGGCCAAACAGTTCTATTTTTGTTTCATCAGACCAGAGGACATTTCTCCAAAAAGTATAATATTTTTCCCCATGTGCAGTTGCAAACCGTAGTCTGGCTTTTTTATGGCGGTTTTGGAGAGCAGTGGCTTTTTCCTTGCTGAGTGGCCTTTCAGGTTATGTCGATATAGGACTCATTTTACTGTGGATATAGATACTTTTGTACCCGTTTCCTCCAGCATCTTCACAAGGTCCTTTGCTGTGGTTCTGGGATTGATTTGCACTTTTCGCACCAAAGTATGTTCATCTCTAGGAGACAGAACACGTCTCCTTCCTGAGCGGTATGACGGCTGCGTGGTCCAATGGTGTTTATACTTGTATACTAATGTTTGTACAGATGAACGTGGTTCCCTCAGGCATTTGGAAATTGCTCCCAAGGATGAACCAGACTTGTGGAGGTCTACAAAAAAAAATTCGGAGGTCTTGGCGGATTTCTTTTGATTTTCCCGATATGTCAAGCAAAGAGGCACTAAGTTTGAAGGTAGGCCTTGAAATACATCCACAGGTACACCTCCAATTGACTCAAATTATGTCAAGTATCTTATCAGAAGCTTTCTGGAATTTTCCAAGCTGTTTGAAGGCACTGTCAACTTAGTGTATGTAAACTTCTGACCCACTGGAATTGTGATATAGTGAATTATAAGTGAAATACTCTGTCTGCAAACAATTGTTGTAAAAATTACTTGTCATGCACAAAGTAGATGTCCTAACTGACTTGCCAAAACTATAGTTTGTTAACAAGAAATTTGTGGAGTGGTTAAAAAATGATTTTTAATGACTCCGACCTAAGTGTATGTAAACTTCTGACTTCAACTGTATGTTAGCACAGCTGAAAACCTTTGTCCTGATTTAAAGAAGCAATAAAACTGGCCTTCTTTAGACTAATTGAGTATCTGGAGCATCAGCATTTGTGGGTTTGATTACAGGCTCAAAATGGCCAGAAACAAAGACCTTTCTTCTGAAACTCGTCAGTCTATTCTTGTTCTGAGAAATGAAGACCATTCCATGCGAGAAATGTACTAATAAACTGAAGATCTCGTACAATGCTATGTACTACTCCCTTCACAGAACAGCGCAAAACTGGCTCTAACCAGAATAGAAAGAGGAGTGGGAGGCCCCGTTACACAACTGAGCAAAAGGACAAGTACATTAGAGTGTCTAGCTTGAGAAACAGACGCCTCACAAGTTCTCAACTGGCAGCTTCGTTAAATAGTACCCGCAAAACACCAGTCATCAGTGAAGAGGCAACTCCGGGATGTTGGCCTTTTAGGCAGAGTTGCAAAGAAAAAGCCATATCTCAGACTAGCCAATAAAAATAAAAGATTAAGATGGGCAAAAGAACACAGACATTTGATAGAGAAACTCTGCCTAGAAGGCCAGCATCCCGGAGTAGCCTCTTCACTGTTGACTTTGAGACTGGTGTTTTGCGGGTACTATTTAATGAATCTGCCACTTCTCCTCATCTTAGTTACTGTTGTATCAACATGTTTTGACCATGACAGTTTACAATCCAGTGTAACTCCAAGCAGTTTAGTCACCTCAACTTGCTCAATTTCCACATTATTTATTACAAGATTTAGTTGATGTTTATGGTTTAATGAATGATTTGTCCAAAATATAATGCTTTTAGTTTTTGAAATTGTTAGGACTAACATATTCCTTACCACCCATTCTGAAACTAACTACAACCCTTTGTTAAGTGTTTCATTGATTTCACTCGCTGTAGTAGCTGACGTGTATAGTGTTGAATCATCCACATACATAGCCACTGGCTTTACTCAAGGAGTAAGGGGCCTAGACAGCTGCCCTGGGGAATTCCTGATTCTACCTGGATTATGTTGGAGAGGCTTCCATTAAAGAATACCCTCTGTGTTCTGTTAGACAGGTAACTCTTTATCCACAATATAGCAAGGAGTGTAACGCCATAACACATACGTTTTTCCATCAGCAGACTATGATCGATAATGTCAAAAGTCGTACTGAAGTCTAACAAAACATCTCCCACAATCTTTTATCATCTATTTCGTAATTTGTTTAAAAGTGCTTGTGGAATGTCCTTCCCTACAAAAGCGTGCTGAAAGTCTGTTTACAGTAAAATAGCATTGTATCTGGTCAAACACAATTCTTTCCAAAAGTTTACAATGCTTGTCTTTTAGAATTTGATCTGTTATACTTGGATGTGTAGTGTCAGCATTTGGTGCTGGCATATCATGCCATGCCTAAATTTGGTAATACTGCCAATTAAAAAAACATTGAAGCAATTGGCAATATCAGTGGGTTTTGTGATGAATGAGCCATCTGATTCAATGAATGATGGGGCTGAGTTTGACTTTTTGACCAAAATGTAATTTAACCTTTTCACATGTGAGTTGCAAATATCTCTAAACATTGCCCCTGCGTGAGTTTTTTAATGCGTGTGATGTCAGAATGCTCTCACTGTTCTTAAATGTGATTGCTACACAACAGGACAGTTACCCACGCTGCCCTCAAACCAAGGAACGCTGCCTGCTAATTATCTATAGGCTATGTTTCAACTTGTCAGTTTGAAATTCTTTTCTAACATTTTCAATTTAGTAGTTTTATCGGCCTCCTCGTTAATTCACATAAGAAGTAGTCCATTTCACTGTTGTGGACAATTTATGTTTGAGGCTTTACTGAGCGGACAAACTTCTCTTTTCAACGAGAGCCTAAGCACATTGCTAGTGTTTCACCAGATCAAGTATGAAGACATTGCGCACCCCTAGTCAGAATAGGTCTTGCACAAACGTTTTCCCCCAGCACATTTTCTGACTGGGGCCCGCATTGCCATCATGGTTGTTTTCCTTACAAATTGGACTTTGGACATGTGTGCATTCCTATCGAAATAAGTGGCTTATTTCCTGTATGTCGTGTTGTCGTTTCTGATGTAGCACACTATATGTATGGATCATAATGTATTTCTGTTTTATTCACATGTTTTCAAGTACTGGTGACAAATCATGCATTCCGATTCTTGCATAGATTGTAATGGACACATATGATGTTTGTAAAATACTTTTTTGAATGTTGTACTGATTATGATGAGCTAATGCTAAGCTATTTGCCGGCTATGTGTGGCGCCATGTTTGTTGACATCATACAATGCATTCTATTTGTCACATAAGCGTATGTCAGACCAAAGATGTTATAGCAAGGGATAGTTCACTCGACTGATTTATGGTGCTTTCAGAGTTCAATCTCTGAACTAGGTACTATACTAGGTAAAATCATGATGTAAATGATCTTCAGGTCAGAAAGTCTGAGCTCTAGAAAGAGCCCAGAGTTCCCGAGTTGGATGACTGTTCAAAATTATTTTTCCCATTCGGAGCTCATTTTAACTCCGGAAGTCGGAGATTTCCCAGTTGTTTTGAATGCAACATCATATTTTAACTTTGGTACCTCAGGGTTGCCAGCTCAGACCCCGCTTTCCAGGGGTTTTATTTTTATTTAGCGTATAAACTTCTCTTGTGTTTGCCCCCCATTTATTGATACATCCCCCATCATAGTAATATTTCCAGCATCATATCCCCCCACGATACCTTCCCCCATTTCTACCCCCCATGGACTTGAAAACCCCCCACAAATGAAATGTTATAGTGAATGACATTATGGGATTAGGGAGTTTTCGCCAAGTCAAACATAAACAAACATGGCTGCCATCATAAAGAATTTAGCTGCTGTTAGCTTAGCTGACACACATTTCTTTTCTAAACAACATTACATTAGCCTCTTGTGCTCACAAGAGATATGGTACATTGTGAACTAGTCTATCTGTTAGGTCGTTAACTTATGTTTTGTTTTTTTGTCAGCACAACCTGTTATTTGACTGGTTCATGGAATGAGTTTGGCTGTGGATGTGTTCCGTGTGATGCTTTGACGATGAAGTTTGCATTTATCTTTTACAATAAAAGGTCAAATTGAGGAATAAAGTTTAAGACCTTTATTTTCCATCAGTACAGAAAATATTTATTGCGTGTTTATTGCGTCATACATGTGGCTACTGTTCCAATCACATATTTGAGATCGTACACTGCAGGGACCACTCAAAAATGATCACAAATATGTGATTGTACGCGTCAAAGAGTTAAGGTGTTCCAAAGCTTTTTACTATCATTCTTTATGTCATTTATCTTTGTTTCATAGTGTAGTTTCTTCTTTTTATTCAATTTAGTCACATGATGTCTCAATTTGCAGTACGTTTGCCAATCGGTTGTGTAGTCAGATTTATTTGCCGTTCCCTTTGCCTCATCCCTCTCAACCATACAATGTGTCAATTCCTCATCAATCCACAGGGATTTAACAGTTTTTACAGTTGTTTTCTTAATGGGTGCATGCTTATTAGTAACTGGGATAAGCAATTTCATAAATGTGTCAAGTACAACATCTCATCATTACACACCACAGACCAACAAATATTCTTTACATCAACAATATAGGAATTAACCATAGTATTTAACCATATTATACCATAGTATTTTTTTTTTATGTGTGTGTGTGCATGTATACAGTATGTGTGTGGGTGTGGGTGTGTGTATTACAGTAAGTTTACATTGAAAAAAATAGGTATTTGTTGTTTTTCCCATCCTCAGAATTTCCAGTAACCTGGGTGTTGATGCGTGAGATTTGAGGTTGTTTTGATCAAAACCAAAATAGCGGGAAACATATGGGAGTCCATATGTTCATTAGTTTTTATTAATCATGTTCTATGTCTTATGTCCTCTCTTTCTTAGGACAATGTACAGAGGTGGGACCAAGTCACTATTATTCAAGTAACAAGCAAGTCTCAAGGTCCAAGTCTCAAGTCGAGTAACAAGAAGAACGGGTCAAGACTCGAATCAAGTCTAAGTCCTGCATTCTAAGAGCAAATCAAGTCGAGTCGAGTCATTTCAACACCATGCATACCATACACGGAACAATCATTTTATCTTGTTCTATGTTCTGACTCCAAAGCGTGTGGAGCGCAGGCCAGGTAGCCTATTTCACACTGAGGTGCCGTGCTCCTGTTACGCATAACAAAATGACATAGACATAGGAACCGGACACACGGAACTCAAACATAACTCTGGAAATATGAACAAAGGAAACCATACATTGAATAAACAGAACTTCTACCTCATTAGTCTTCATGTGCACAATCAACATTGTGCCCACACAGATCAGAGTAAGAAACGGTTGGCTAAATGAAAATGTATCGTAGGTCTATTAAACATGAAACAGATCAAATACATGTCTATGTGTAGCAATAAATGGTACGGGGATGGAATGATGAAACGCCAGCAATTATTGTAGTATTGCATGAAATATAGATTTACCACATATGCATTTAAACGTGTGAAAGCAACAGCAAACATTTCAACAAGAGAAAAAAAGCACTCTCCACTGGAGGGAGTTTGGAGAGTGCAAGTGGAAAGCAGTGCCTCTTTACCACAGTACTAGTGGAAAGCAGTGCCTCTTTACCACAGTACTAGTGGAAAGCAGTGCCTCTTTACCACAGTACAAGTGGAAAGCAGTGCCTCTTTACCACAGTACTAGTGGAAAGCAATGCCTCTTTACCACAGTACTAGTGGAAAGCAGTGCCTCTTTACCACAGTACTAGTGGAAAGCAGTGCCTCTTTACCACAGTACTAGTGGAAAGCAATGCAAGCTTCATAAGTAAATTATACATTTCAAGCAATTTTTATGGTAGTAATTGTTGCCCCATTGCTGGTGAGCTTGCAAAGTAAACAGTTGATCACCAAACAATTTTTGGAGCTGCATATTTATTTACTATGGCAATCCTCTCTCCCTACACTGCACCCAATCCTATTGCTGTACTGCAAATCAGAAATATGTTTGGTAGCTCACCCGACCAGTGTTGATTGACAGTTTGCTGGTCCAATCAGATGGCCGGGTGTGCGTTTCACTAGCCAATCTGTTTCAGTTTTTTGCAAGGGCCATGCTGCAGCTACTGTCTCTGGCTGCCTGTAGAGTAATCCATATAGACTCTGTGCCACAAAATGAGTGACAAATGATTACAAAACCTGGCAAGATAATTTCAAGTCATCTCTCTCAAGTCAAAGTTGAGTCCCGAGTCTTGAGGCTCCAAGTCTCCCAAGTGGGCTCCCGAGTGGCGCAGCGGTCTAAGGCACTGCATCTGTGCTAGAGGTGTCACTACAGACCCTGGTTCAATTCCAGGCTGTATCACAACTGGCCGTGATTGGGAGTCTGAAAGGGCGGTGCATTACTGGACCAGGGTAGGATTTGGCTGGGGTAGGCTGTCATTTTAAATTTGTTCTTAACTGACTTGCCTAGTTAAATAAACATTTATAAAAGTCCAAGTCATTTGACTCGAGTCCACAACTCTGCATTTGTGTACTAATCTATTTTAGCCTATATAATGTAGCCTTGTGTACAATGCTTCATATTTCTCTCCTATATGTCATCAGCCACACATTAAAGAAAACTATGTAGAAGAAATGACTCTATGTAGTCTCACTTTTTTTATTACAGTATGTTTAATTAGCTTATATAATGTATCTACAGTTGATCCCATAGGTTGTTTGTTTTGTTGCAATAAGAAGGAAACATTGATGGATAAACTTCTTCTGTATGTTGGATGACTGGAAAAGCAGCCTTTTGTCAAAGGATTTCACTTTCTATTCAAGAGCTCGCTCTCGCTCTCTGTCTCTCTCTCTTTTTCTCTCTCCTAACGCACGCATGTGCACACACACACGAAGCAGGGTGGTGATAGTGTTTGTTACTGATAAGCAGAGTGATACACTACTATGCAAACTTGAGAGGAAGTAGTGGAGGGTGTGAGAGTCTGTGGGCCAAGCATAGTAGTTGCACTCTGCACATACACACACACACACACACACACACACACGCACACATGCAACAACACATACACGCACACGTTCACACACACACACAGCTTCCGGTCCCGCCTTTATTGGCAACTGATCACAACTATTGGCTGGCTTGGCTGCCTAGCATCTCAACACCTGTGATTGACAGTTGTGGTAAACCTCTGGCCCTCCCTCACCAGACACTCACCCATTGTCTGTGTGTTTGAGTGTTTGAGAGCACACCAACCAAATGGCTGCTATGTGCTAAAGCTCAACTCCAACCCCAGTCTGTTTTCTCCCACGCCACCACAGGTATTTGATGATGTCAGCTGTTTGTTTTTCAGCTTGTTATGGCTCTCTTGTTTTTCAAGGAAAATAATTTGGCCTATTCTGTCATTATGAGCAATAGCTAGAAAGGCTAATATGGCTAAGGAGGCCAGTGGGTGCAGCACAGACAAAAACATTTGCTTTCCATTTAAGTTAACCTTCAGAAAGCACGGATGACTCAGACACAAAAGTAGCCTGAGAGCTATTTCTTTTTAACTGGGCAAGTCAGTTAAGAACAAATTACTATTTACAATGACAGCCTACCGGGGAACAGTGGGTTAACTGCCTTGTTCAGGGGCAGAATGACAGATTTTCACCTTGTCAGCTCGGGGATTCGATCTAGCAACCTTTCGGTTACTGGTCCAAAGCTCTAACCACTAGGCTACCTGCCACCCCACTATTACCACATCGGTATCACTATCAGAAGTAGGTCTAAGAGGGACTGAGGATTGTGCAAACATTGCTAACTTTGGACCATTTACTTATTTCCTTATGCAGCAGTCACGTAGGTTGACATAACCTAGTACTGCATTAAGATAGAATAGATTATCAGAAAGGTAATGGCTTTACAAAAGGGTTTCTTCAAAGACAGGAAGGCCTTGTACGGTCATGCTGTGTTAAGAGACCTTTTCACTTCTAGTCAGAGAGAGGTCACGTGAAGGAGGGAACAGGAAAAACACTTTCCTTATTAACCACTTAGGTCAGGGACGGGCAACTTTGATGGGGGTGGGGGTCACAAACAATCATAAGTCATCATGAGGGGCTGCAGTGGCTCGTGGGTCTGCTAACCCACGTCCATACCCACACATGCAGTCAGAGCCGGCCCTATCCTTTAGGGGGCCCTAAGTGACATTTTGTTGGGGGGCCCACCTTGCAAGCAAAACATTTTAGCTACCCCCCTCTTGACAGTGAAGACAAAAAAAAGTTTTGCAGTTAATTTCCTACCATTCTCCACATTTTGCCATGGGACAGAGAAAATGTTGCCGTTTTAAAGCAAATTTTTTGCAATTCTACAGATTTTGCCTTGGGTTGGAGAGAAGACTTTGCAATTTCATAACTAATCTGATGCAATTCTACTCTGGGACAAAAAATTCATTTTTTTACAGCTAATTTCCTGCAATTGTAGAAATCTTGCCATAGGGTGGAGACAAATGTTAGCAGTTTTTAATATGATATCTGATGATATCGCGGAAGGTAGCCTAGTGGTTAGAGAGTTGGGCCAGTAACCGAAAGGTTGCTGGATTGAATCCCCGAGCTGACAAGGTAAAAATCTGTCATTCTGCCCCTGAACAAGGCAGGTAACCCACTGTTCCTCGGTAGGCCATCATTGTAAATAAAAATACGTTCTTAGCTGACTTGCCTAGTTAAATAAAGATTCAAATTAAAAAAATATGACATAACAACAGAAAAACTGCTGATGCACAACCAAATTTCAAAATTGCACCTTGTGTATTCTAACTCTCAGCAGTAAATTGAGACCCTGACTGAGTTCCATAAAACTAAATAATAATAACAATGAATAAAAATACCAGAGGGCTCTCAAATACCTGCCTGTTCCTGATCCCTGACTTAGGCTAATTTGAGCCATTTCTGTCAGTGAGGGAAATTACCTATGTCAACAGCCCTCACAGGTTGCATCTGGTAGCAGCTGTAAAAATGTTTACACAGTAAAGGGAAAACACTATAAGGTTAGTTAGGAGGGTCTGTTTGATATGGACAGATAATGGATAATATCACAGCCTCTTCCAGTCAGTAGTACAGTAGGGCCTAATTGATCATTCTGTCAAATCAAAGTTCAGATTTGCAGATGTTATCGCAGGTACAGCGAAATGCTTATGTTTCTAGCTCCAACAGTGCAGGGATATCTAGCAATACAATAACAATACACACATACATACAAATATTAAGAAAACAAGAAATACAAAAACAAGAAATAGTTTTTAGAAGTGAAAAAACAAGAAATAGTTGAAGGTGTCCTGAACAGTCATTCAGGAAAGATGGATGCAGTGAGCAGTATTGCAGTAAAATCCTCACGCTAATTTGGTGATACACAAAGCAACTCAAAAAACATTGAAATTACGTCAATGATATATTTTTACTATAACTCTCCCGTTTGGCATGTCTCTTGTGATCGATTCACAGCCGCACTGACGGATGTGTGGACTTGACAACTGAGTCTGAGTTTTGAACAACCCTTCCTCCATTTTAGTTCCATGCTGTCTGAAGACCTAGCTAGCCAGTAACACCAGACACAGATGAAAGGGCAAACATATAAGTAGCTTTGCCATAGATGAATAAGGTAAACTTTTAATTATACTTGCTGGCACCCAACAGTCCAATTTTGGCACCAGTAGAGTAGCTATCTAGCTATATTAACCACGCCCCTATGCAAACATGCCTTCTCCGATGTTGGTTACAAGCCGAGACTTATTTAAATTGGGTAAGAGAATATCATGTTACCATTGGTGATGGCACGTTGTCCCCTTAGTAATGAATTCAAGTGTTTGACATGGGGGAGAGGACCAGTAACTTTATGATCAAATTGTATCAATGTAGAAGCAACAGTCATTTTTCATACTTTGGTCATCATACTTTGATCTGGTTTCCTTCAAATATCATCCAATTTCATTAAAAACACTATTTTCACTGTCCATGACCTTCCACAACACCTTACAAAAGGTAGCCTAAGCCTACATCAGGGGAGACAAATGTTGTCTCGCTTATGTCTGCCCAAACACTCCTCAATTGTACTTGAGATGATGAGTAATGATGCAATATGTGTGGGAAGGACATTTTCGCTGCCCTATTCACACCCTTTACTGAGATGCTGAAACAGCAACAGTTGGGTAAATATGAATTACACAGGATCATGGGGTCATGGTGTCTAAGTTGAATCCTTTCTGTCTCAATGGTCATATCCACATCATCAGTCAATGGGCAGATCAATGGATCAGTGTCTGGCTTTCATAGGCAAGATTAGAATGTTAAATGGAATTTGTGGTGCGGGTGATATTGGAAGCCAAGTATTTGTGGTATGAGTGATACAGTGTTGCCAACTGTGGAAAAAGCCAATGAACAAAAATATAAATGCAATATGCAACAATTTCAAAGATTTGACTGAGTTACAGTTCATATAAGGAAACAGTCAATTGAAATAAATGCATTAGGCCCTAATCTATGGATATCACATGACTGGCAATACACATATGCATTTGTTGGTCATAGATACCTTAAAAAAAAGGTAGGGGTGTGGATCAGAAAACCAGTCAGTATCTGGTGTGACCACCATTTGTCTCATGCAGCGTGACACATCTCCTTCGCATAGAGTTAATCAGGCTGTTGATTGTGGCCTGTGGAATGTTGTCCCACTCCTCTTTAATAGCTGTGTGACGTTGCTGGATATTGGCAGGAATTGGAACACGCTGTCGTACACGTCGATCCAGAGCATCTCAAAGATGCTCAATGGGTGACATGTCTGGTGAGTATGCAGGCCATGGAAGAAGTGGGACATTTTAAGCTTCCAGGAATTGTGTAGAGATCCTTGTGACATCGTGCCTCGCATTGTCATTCTGAAACATGAGGTGAAGGCCTAAGGATCTCGCCACGGTATCTCTGTGCATTCTAACTACTATCGATAAAAGGCAGTTGTGTTTGTTGTCCTTAGCTTATGCCTGCCCATACCATAACCCCACTGCCACCATGGGACTCTCTGTTCACAATGCTGACATCAGCAAACCGCTCGCCCACACGATGTCATACATGCCGTCTGCCATTTGCCTGGTACAGTTGCAACCGGGATTCATCCGTGAAGAGCACACTTCTCCAATGTGCCAGTGGCCATCGTAGGTGAGCATTTTTTTTACAACACCGAACTGCAGTCAGGTCCAGACCCTGGTGAGGACGACGAGCACGCAGATTCTTCGGTTGTGGAAACCCACAGTTTCATCAGCTGTCCGGGTGGCTGGTCTCAGATGATCTCGCAGGGGAAGAAGCCAGATGTGGAGGTCCTGGGCTGGCGTGGTTACACGTGGTCTATGGTGGTGAGGCCGGTTTGACATACTGCCAAATTCTCTAAAACGATGTTGACGGTAGAGAAATGCACATTCAATTCTCTGGCAACAGCTCTGGTGGACATTCCTGCAGTCAACCTGCAAATTGCACACTCCCTCAAAACTCAAAACATTGTGTTGTGTGTCAAAACTGCATATTTTACTGTCCCCAGCACAAGCAGCACCTGTGTAATGATCATGATGTTTAATCAGCTTATTGTAATGCGACACCTGTCAAGTGGATGGATTATCTTGGCAAAAGAGAAACGCTCACTAACAGGGATGTAATCACATTTGTGCACAAAATCTGAGAGAAGGAAGCTTTTTTGTGCGTATGGAACATTTCGGGGATCTTTTATTTCAGCTTTCAAACATGGGACCAACACTTTATATGTTGCAGGAGGAGGAAGGGAAGCGCTACTAAGGTACACAATAGTACATTTTGGTAGACAGAAGGTGCTCTTTGGTAAAAGGGGTGAATTGGTCATAAAAAAGAAAGGAGGACCAAGGCACTCTTTATATAATTAAATCTTTAGTTGTATGGCATGTTCAATAAAAACAAAGTTGTTAAAATACGACGCATTTCGGCTGCATAGCCTTCGTCAGGGAGTACAAAGAAACAATAATACAATATCCTCTTTTTAAGAGCTTTTCCAATTAGCCCTAATTTGAAGAGGGAGTGGTTACGAAATTGATTGGACACACCTAGTAAGCAATACTATACACATTAAAAAAGTGAAATACTGTAGCTATGTTATCAAAAAATTCAACTCCAAGCTAGAAGTATCAGAACGCCTAGAAAGGTAGTTCTAACCTTAAATATGACTGGGAGAAGTGTCAAGAATAAGAAAAAGAAAGCAATATATTCCATAGTACACTAGAACACAGCAACACAGCGAACATGGACAACATCAGTCTAAACATAGCTGAGGGCAATAGAGCAAAATGACCACTAGATGACAGCAAATGGACCTCTCACGGCCCTACAGGAAGGGTGAAAAATCCATATCTTCATTTAAACCAGGGTACTTAGTGGCCTGTAGTTGTAAATCCAAAAACCTTCCCTTTGGTTTAAATGTTTAAGACGGCCGGAACATGATCAATACCCATAGCTTGTAGGGAGGTAGGGTTGCCATGGTGTAAGGACTTGTAGTGCCTTGCCATGGGGTAGTCTTCATTGCCTACCCGTACGGTTGCTTTCTTTTTCTTATTCTTGACACTTCTCCCAGTCATATTTAAGGTTAGAACTACCTTTCTAGGCGTTCTGATACTTCTAGGTTGGAGGTGAATTTTTTGATAACATAGCTACAGTATCCCACTTGACATTTTTAAGATGTGAGAAAATATTTGAAGGCACAAAACCAATTCAAAAACACTTTTTCTATTAATTCTAACCTATCAACATTTTCAAATTTATAACAATACCTTGTCATCCTTGCATTTCTAATGTGGCCCTTGGGGGTCTTTACCCCTCTGGCTGAAGTTACGCCTCCATCCCCCTCATGTCCACATCACATGACATATAAGGTGGTGACTGGGTCTGGGGGCAGCGGACAGTATTTATCATAGAAATAGTATTACTAGAATGACTAGATCCTGCGGTAGGCTATTAATAATCCAGGCGTGGGTGGAGGCACAGAGCAGTTCCCTTATCTGTGTCTGTATATAGGTCACTTAAGGCTGCAACACTTTACACAAACGCAGCAACCAAGCATCGTTTTCTGCTTTGTTCGGCACAAACTTTGGAACGGACCATATAAGATGCTCCGTCGATCCGTTTGGGTAAAGTGTGTAGAGCGCTTTAGAGCAACAGTCCCATCCTTTTCAAGCCATGAACCCTGAAACACCCTTCAGCCCAAATTCCAATATTTCCCCTTGGCTTTTGTGTAAAAACTGCCATGACAACTGATGTTAAATATAGGCTAACGTGATGCACAGAGCATGCTTGACCATACCTAAATAGGTTTGGAGTCACATGATTTCCATCGGCTCTGAAAATAGGCATTTCCATGTCTCCATCACAAAGTGATGTGTATAAACCAGAATGACGAATAAAGCTTTTTCTAGTACAACAAAGATGTGTGGCTCTCAGCTGCAGAAGACAATACAGTGCCTTCGGAAAGTATTCAGACCGCTTCACTGTTCCGACATTTTGTTACGTTACAGCCTTGTTCTAAAATTGATTAAATAGTTTTTTTTCCTAGTGAATCTCCACAAAATACCCCATAATGAACAAGCAAAAATAGTTTTTGGCATTTTCGCAAATTCATTTTTCTTAAACAGAAAAATCACATTTACATAAGTATTCAGACCCTTTACTCAGTACTTTGTTGAAGCACCTTATGCAGCGATTACAGCATCGAGTCTTCTTGGGTATGACGCTACAAGCTTGGCACACCTGTATTTCGGGAGTTTCTTTCATTCTTTTCTGCAGATCCTCTGTCAGGTTGGATGGGGAGCATTGCTGCACAGCTATTTTCAGGTTTCTCCAGAGATGTTAGATCGGATTCAAGTCTGGGCTCTGGCTGGGCCACTCAAGGTCATTCAGAGACTTGTCCCAAAGCCACTCCTACGTTGTCGTTGTCCTGTTGGAAGGTGAACCTTTGCCCCAGTGTGAGGTCCTACGCGCTCTGGAGCAGGTTTTTAATCAAGGATCTCTCTGTACTTTGCTCCGTTCATGTTTCCCTCGATACTGACTAGTCTCCCAGTCCCTGCCTCTGAAAAACATGCCCACAGCATGATGCTGCCACCACCATGCTTCACCGTAGGGATGGTGCCAGGTTTCCTCCAGACATGACGCTTGGCATTCAGTCCAAAGAGTTCAATCTTGGCAGTCATGTGCCTTTTACTGAGGAGTGGCTTCCGTCTGGCCACTCTACCATAAAGGCTTGATTGGTGGAGTGCTGCAGAGATGGTTGTCCTTCTGGAAGGTTCTCCCATCTCCACAGAGGAACTCTAGAGCTCTGTCAGAGTGACCATCAGGATCTTGGTCACTTCCCTGACCAAAGCACTTCTCCCCCGATTGCTCAGTTTGCCCGGGCATGCAGCTCTAGGAAGTCTTGGTTTTACCAAACATCTTCCGTTTAAGAATGATGGAGGCCCCTGTGTTCTTTGGGACCTTCAATGCTGCAGAAAGGTTTGGGTCCCCTTCCCCAGATCTGTGCCTCGACACAATCCTGTCTCATAGCTTTACGGACAATTCCTTCGACCTCATTGTAACAAGACAGAGGCGGATGCAAGATGCAAGCAACGATGGTTTAATGAACACAGTTCACAGGAGCAACAGGACAGACAGACTATACTCAAACGGAATCCGACTCAGGGACTAGGGCGGACCATCCGATGATGGAGTGAGGAACAGCGTGCTGAGAAATCCAGGGGAGCGTGTCCAGATGGGGAGGAAGGAGCGCAGCAGATAATCCACACAAGGAGGGCGAGAGACGAGCACAGAAACCCGACACGCCATCAGGGAAGTAACAACGATCTGACAACATGAAACACCATTCACTGAACATATAAAGGGAAGGTAAGTGGTTACAGCTGGCGCAGACAATCAGACCGAGATTGGAACCACGCCCACACCCACTCAAACATATGAGAGAGAGAGAGAGAGAGA